>CM060609.1:3541220-3756220 GCA_030578255.1 Tiaroga cobitis | reverse complement strand
TATAGTTATCCACTTTACACGCTTAGAAAAGCGCAACGTTTTATTTTGTGTCACCATTCTTGGTCGAGTTACACTACTCGTGTAACTGTATTTAAATAGGGAAAACGTGGAGGTGTTTGGTCGCTTCTCTGCTTAGATCCTAATGAATGAACTGGGCTAGTTAAGTGCTATCAAAGTGTCTCGCGCGCCAGAGCGATTGAGCGCACGCACTGAGACGAGAGAGGTATGAATTAGTTAAGGGAATAACAGAGTTTAATATGAAAAAACGGTGGAGTATCCCTTTAAAGTGTAACTTTGCAGATTTTCAAACCAATTTGTATAGTTACAATGTCAGTAGTATATGTACTCGTTTTCTGTGTTACCTGGACAGAGAAATTCAAATTTGTCAGCAAAAGACTTGGCGGCTTCAGGGCTTTCTTGAAAACTACAGATTGTGCTTGTGCATTTTATGTATTTCCGCCCACAGACAGTCGGATCGACAGAGGGTTATTAACAGAACAATCACTGAAAATGATATCATACTTTGTCTTCTCTTTAAACAGCATTGTGGTAAAATGAAAACACTCTGAGTTTTTTACCCGTATGTGACGCCGTTTTTGCTTTGGGCAGAACTGGCTTTTCTTTTAGTTTTTTCCACTGCGTTTGGCCTAAAACACTGTTCGTGGTCATCCAGTTTGAAATGTTGACTAGAAACACTGAAGTTTTTCAGATTTTCTGTTGCGGCATTCTCTCCATATTTACGATTCTTTGCAGCCTACAACGTCCTGGATCCTTCACTTTTTGAATTCTAGCTCCCTGGGAAAATACATGTCAACCCCATTATTACAAAGTTTGCTAAGTAGTATTTCCTACTAAAGCAAGGCGATATTTGTCTAGCCTATCCAATAGAATCAGACTGGGAGTGGCCTTTGACTGCAACATGCCCAGTGCATTATGGGTGTTGACATTTTCCTACCAATTTACCAAAAAGGAAAACAACGACCCTTTAATTCGGCAAGGTTACGTGTGTGTCTGTGCGGTTTTTGACGTGTGATTCTGTTATGAGTGTGTTTGTGTTTTATGTTCTAACTGGTTTGCTGTGCTCCTCTCTCTCTTCTTTGGCTTAAGATGATGCCTCTGATAAAGATGGTAAGATCATCTGCCGTTTGCTCATCCCGTCTTCATCTTCTCCCCTCCCCCTTTCTATTGGCCTTCCTTCCTGCTCATGCTTTCCTACTGTTTGTCTTTGAATCGTAGATCAGGATTTTGGTGATTTATATGTGTCTCTGATTTATATTAAATTATGCTAGGAGGAAAGTTGTTTGTTTTTTGTTGTAGTTATTTCAATGCTTTGTAGGTATAATAGGGAACCCGATCCTCTCAGGCATAGTGGGCGGAGCTCATTGTGTGTGATGCAGTGCTGCTGCCGTCTGCTGGTGGCGTGTGGTATTGCAAGAAAATGAATCATCTGCCTTTCAGCTTGTGGTTGTTCCAAGTTGAATTGCTTCATTAAAAATCTCCCATACTGATCTGACACTCTCCTCTTATTCTGTCCATTCTGTCCCATCTTCTTTCTTTTAACGCAATCATTAATACGTTCCCTCAATCACAGGACTGGCCTGTGGGAGGTTGTGGTGGGCCAGTGAAATACCAGAAATCTCTTTGACTTATTCATTTGATGGTGTGTTAAGAATGGCCTGATGACTTAGAGCATTTTTGTTGCTATCCAGGGCGACTACGGACTAAGCAGACTTTATCGACGGCATCTAGTATGGGCAGCTGTCAGGTCGACTCAAGAGGGCGGACCAAATCAAAAATAACATCTCAGTCACAACGTAAGTACGGTACCTGCAATGTTCATACACATTCTACGTCTGCAGTGAACAAGCACAAATATTCTAGATGAACATTATTATATGTTGTCATTTTGCTCACACACCTGACCTCACCATAAACACATCGTATCAATGCAACAAAACTTGTCAGTAATTATATGTTGGTGCAAAATATTTGCCAGTAGAGGAATATTCTTATTGCAAACTCTTAAAAATGATCCATACACTTTATACTTAGTCATTCCTATTATAAAGTATGTTTTAAACACTTTAAACACAAGCATTGAAGTTAAAATTTAAGCAGGTATTTGTGTGAAAGGGTATACCAGAATTTCACCTAAGGCACCTACACTTTGGCTATTTAAATAAAATATAAATTATGTATATGCACAATGTTTTTTATTTATGTGTATTTTTAAATACTATGAAAATATAATATTGCTCATCAAGGCTGCATTTATTTGATCAAAAATACAGTATAAAAAACAGCAATAAATGTTATTGCAACTGTTTACATTTTTAAATATATTTAAATTATTCCTGTAATTATTTGTTATCATTATCAATGCTGAAAACAGTTTCAGTTTCAAACTTATTTCTTTTTTTTTTATAGAAAGTTCAAAAGAACAGCATTTATTTGAAACTCTTTTGTCATGTTATAAATATATTTATTGTTGCGTCTGATCAATTTAATGCACCCTTGTTGAATAAAAGTATTAAAGTATTTTTTTTAAAATGACCCAGTGCTTGTGCTTATTTTATGCACAACACAAGCATGCGGTGAAACGTGACTGTAAACAGTCTTCCCTCATACCACGTGCTGTAAAACACATTGTCATCTGCATGCCAGTGTGTGTGTGTGAGATTATCAGGAGTCATCCGGCTCTAAGGATGTAACCCACAGCTCCTCCAACTGTTTCTGTGCCTCTAGGTTCCGACGATTCTGATTGCACGCCAGGTACCCTCGTCTGACATGTGGGCGAGTGTGTTTAGTTCATGCAAACGTGTGTGTGAGCTGCGTGAGCGAGCAAACGTTTGTATGTCTTGAGTGGCCTGCATGCTGTGTGGTCTTCACTTGGGTGTAATGGTATCAGTCCATTTCTGCCTGCAGGCGTGTAGAAACACACACTCTCAGACACAACGGTTCAGCAGTGTATGTTGGGCAGCCTGGGCTGCTTTAACACGTTAAGAGTGTTGATGGAACTAAAGCAGTGGCAAACACAACCATGATGTTTTTCATCTTTTGTGTGCCTTCATGGTGATGTTGTGGAGTAACGTCAGCTGCGCAGTCTGTTGTAGGGCTTCTTGAATCTATGTGCGCGACTCATACTGATGTTTTCATTTGCAGGCTTATGGTTTTATTCATTTGTACGATGTGTGTGTCAAAAACAACACATTGACAGCATGTTTTTACCCCATAATGCATTTGTATTCGTTTAATATGCTGTTCCTCCTCCCACCCAATGGGTCTCTTGGACCCGTTCCCGCTCCCTAATCCTTTCCCCTCATTGGCTCAGGATCACAGTCTGCTACCCCTGTTGGTGGTAAGATTTTCAACATATTTCACCTGTCATTTATTCATTTAGTCCAGTCACTCCCATCCTGTGGGCCTCCACCCTCTAGTCTTACATCTTCCCTTGTCCTGATTCATGGAAAAACATGGTTTTGCCATCAGCACCCACTCTCTTCACTGCATGAAGGGTGTGTCGCTTGGTTCCCATTGGATGGTGTTTTTTTTTCCCTCTCTTCAAACCTGTGAAAAACTTGAATCTTATATAAGGCTGGGCGGTATGACGTTTTATGCGCTTCGTTGATACCGAATCTGCTTTTGCTGGGAATCTGCTACACTGATTCCTCTATATCTGAGGTGCGATTTATGTTTATTTTTATTTTATTTTATTTTTTTAAGAATCCACAAAATTGCAGAAAACTTCAAAGTGATGGCTTGGTTTTAACTCAATTTTTATGTAATGTGAAGCTGTTTCAGTACTGGTCATTCATCTGCCATGAATCATATTAAAACATATTTGCTTGAATTTTCAGCAAAAATAACTTGTCTGATTTATACCATTAACATGATATAAGAATTTGGTCATATCGCCCACCCCTGCTTTACATGTCACTGTGTGGGGAAAATTAAAGATTTGGTTATTGGTGTGTCAAAGTGCAGCGTGAGCATGTTCACTTGTGTTTGTGTAGTCTCTGTAGTCATAGAAACACTTTCACTTGTTCACTAGGCAAACTTCATTCTTCCCTTTTGGTCTTGACACAATCGGAATCACAGCACTAGCACTTTTATGTCGAACTGTCATCTGTATATGTGATTATTGTAGTGTGAAGTATTGCTGTGTGGATAAACAGTAAAACTATTAGCATAGTTATGAGGATTAGTTGTTGATGTTTGGTTTTGGTGGACCATAATGTAATTTGTGCTATTTATTATATACAGGGTTTGACATGAACTTTTTTGCTCACCAGCAAAAGATTGGCTAGTAGTTTTCCAAAGTTACTAGCCACTCAGCATTTTCACTGGCCACAATTTTGACATCGAAACCATAGGGAAAAACTGCCATCTAGATATTTATAATATTATCTCATAATTTGGCAGCCGATATATTAGGCTGCTGTCACTTTAAGACCTGACGCACTCTGGGTCACAAAATCTGCGGGAATTAATAAAATTATGCTCAATATCTCACACCGAAAAATTCAAGCACTAACACCAACAATATTCATCCGGAGCAAATGAAACAAGTGAGTAAAGGCGTGTCAACTCACTGCCGGAGAGATGAGAGAGCGAGAACGCGCAGCTGGTATTGTGTATCCTGCAGAAGAGTTTCAGATGTTTCATTATCGATATGTATTTTTGTCAACACTAGATTGCTCGTAGTTTATTATTTCAGATGCCTTTTTAAATTGAAAAATGTATATTATATAAAATTCATGCTAGTAGTACTGTTACACGCCACTGCTAAAATCCAAGACGAGTTTTAATGTCAAGCCCTGATTATATATAAAGCTGTTTGTGTATGCATTTAGTGGTCTGTCAGTCTCACTGTTCTTTTATCTTCTCATTTTCTGTATATTTACAGCGGGTTCTCGCTCGGGTTCCCCAGGCCGGGTTTTGACCAGTACGGCTCTGAGCACGCTCAGTACGGGAGCTCAGCGTGTGAGTGCGGCTCCAGGCTCCCACCGTCGCAGCAGGATCCCTCGCAGTCAAGGCTGCAGTCGAGACTCCAGCCCCACACGCCTGTCTGTTGGTAAGCACTCGTTTCTGTCTGTGACCGTGAGAAACTCTTCTGTCTGATGAATAAAATACCCTCTTTATCAGTGAGTGTCCGTTGAATCTGTTGGCACATAAGATCATAAAGACTTCCGTAGGCCTTCACGTAAACGGGTGACAGTGTTCTTACCAAAACTCAAATGTTTTCTTTCAATCAAAGCTCCTTCAAACATCAGCCACATCTACAATGGATCAAAAGGAGGTATGACTTTTTTTTTTTTTTTTTTGCCTTGGTCTCTGCCAGCCATCCCATAATGATAATCCATCTGCCTGTCTAAGCTGGGGCTGTCATTCTAATGGTGTTTCATGCTGAAGGTTGTGCTGTTTTGCGTGTAACACTGCTTTGGGAAAGCAGAACATGCCGTCTCATTAACCTGCTGGGTTTTCCCTTGTCTGCTGTGATGTTAAACGCCACAGCTTGATGCTGATCTTTGCAAAATGAATGTGTAAAGTCCATCTCACGAATGCAGATGAACGTTGAACATTGGTTAAGAGACCGGATATAAAAGCAAACATCCAGACCTGCCACCTCCCATTTAATAACACTCACCCTTTAATTCCTAACCTTTTAATTGTTCGTCCTGTCAGTGAATGTCTGCTCATTTCTAATCTATTCCTTTAATGTGGATTTTGTGCATGGACTCTAGAAATTAGTACAAATATTGAGTTTATTTTTTGTTGTCTTCCTGCCTATTTTATGGGAGGTTCCTCAAGGCTCTGTTTTGGGACCTCTCTTTTTTTTTCTCTCAAAAAGTTCAAACTCCATTGTCATTTCAGTGCTTAACAATACTCTATGTAATTGTTATGGCTATTCCTTCTATATTTCTCCTGCTTTGTCTTGTCTGTTATACCCTCCAATGTCTCTGTTCTTCTTTATCTTTTTTTCTCTCTGCTCTTTTCTTGGTGTTTTCTCTTGGGGGTGGGTCAGCGAGGGGTAGTCGTATACCACGGCCTAGCGTGAGTCAGGGCTGCAGTCGTGAGGCCAGTCGAGAGAGCAGCAGAGACACCAGCCCTGTGCGCTCCTTCACGCCGCTCGGTGAGTAACCACGGCAACCATTTCATCTTCCAGGACCAATCAGATTCAACACAGCAGGGGCATAAACGACTAGGCAAGATCATGCCATATTGAAAAATGAAAAGCGTTATGTCCTCCTTTGCTTCATTTGAAACTGGAAGTCAAGCTTTTGCACATTTTGCTCTTTGCTGGACTCAATTTTTGCAGCTGCCAAACACAAATGTTTGTGCTGCACTGCTGGCGCACATTGTATTAAGAAGATCTTTGGGGTTAAATCCCTCACATGGTTCAGCCTGGTCAGGAAGCAGTTTTCTCCTGGCCGTTTTTTTTTCTTTTCACCTCATCTTACATGGTGAACCATACTGATGGATGCTGACACAAGCTTTGTCTGAGATGGTTTGTAAATGCAGCACACCAGAGAACAATTATCGTAAAGGTAAAACCTCAGATGGGAATTATTAGGAATAACCCTAATAGTCAACATGCAATTAAAACTCACAGTTTATATTTTTTAATGTACATTCCTCATCAGTACCTACCATACTTTGTTTTTATCTCTTGTTGAATGTCCTGTTTTGTACAAAAATGTCATGAGGAAGAAAAATTGTTTGTGAATGACTGTCAATTACAGAAGTATAAAACACCAAGTTTGATAGTTACATAAATATGTGCAAGCTTTCTGACAAATAGCCGTAGTCCTCGGTATACTTTATACATACTTCAACATCACAGATGATGTCTTTTATGATTGTTTGTTTTTGTTTTTTTAAGAATCAACATTTTCATTGCACAATTATTTTGAGTGGCACAAGTTTCATAAGAACGTTTAAGATAGACTGTCTGCTTCCAGCAATATTTTTGATGTTAGGTATGACACATTTAAAACTTATTTTACCTTACTTGATGAAAGTGTGAAAATATTCTTGCTGTAGTGCAGAACTGGACTAATATCCTTCAGCACTGACACTTGAAGTGTGTGAAATTGTGTGTCACAGCTGGGCATGTGTGTGTTTGGTGATGGGACGTTCTCACTTTACTGCTAATTGAGAGTTTCTCTGGTGAGCTCTAACACTGGCCTGGTTATTTACGCGTGTGTGCTTGTTTGCATTCTTGTGTGTGTGTGTTGCAGCATCCCGGCATTATTCGCGCTCCACTGGTGCTCTTCATGCCCCAGATGCCTTCGGGGCAGCAGGTGAACTGTCACCTCAGCGGCACAGGACTCTTTTCAAAAACTTTTTTTTTTAAAAGTCATTATCACTTTTTGACTTTTAGTTTTTCATCTCATCCTTCTGCTTCTTTGAGTTTTGCCTCCATCGGACCTGCATGCTTTAAGTTTAGTTTTAGTCATAACAACCGTTCCAACCATTACCTCGATAACAACCGTATTCAAGTAGATTCACGTGGAAAACCTTTCAGTGTCACTTATGATTTTTCCTGAATTTAACCCAAGTTTTTTCTACGTGTCCTTATTTTTGGAATTGTTTTTTGTTGTTGTTGTTTGGGCATTTGTGGTTATTTTTCATAAATGTTTTATATTGTGATCATTTGTTTTTGGTTCTCTCGTCTCAGTGTCTTTTATTGTTGGTGCATTATTTTAATTGATTGCTCAGTATTGATAAGATCACTGCATGCGTTTTTTTGTTTGGACATGTAGGTGTTTTTTTTTTTTGTATTTGTGGATGTGTGTGTAAAATGTGTGATGTGTGTTGTAGGTTCTGGGTTGGGTATGTCTCAGTCCAGTCGTCTCTCATCTTCAGTTAGTGCCATGAGAGTGCTGAACACCGGATCAGACGTGGAAGAAGCCCTGGCAGATGCGCTGGTAAATATATGGCCTTTTTCTCAGACATTTACAAACCCAGAATCTCATGTTTGGCCATTTAAAGAAAGATCAATCTTTGTTTTGTTTATATATATCATTCAAAAGTTTGAGGTGAGTAAGATGTTTGTTTTAAAAGAAATTACTTTTATTCAGCAAGAATGTGTTAAATTGATAAATGCTGTATTTTGAACTTCTGTTAATCAGAGAATATTATATTATAATTTCTAAATTAAGGATCATGTGACACTTAAGAATGAAGTTTTTTTTTTTCACTTTAATATTTCACAATAGTGCTTTTTACTATATTTTTGATCAAATAAATGCAGCCTTGGTAAGCATAAGATACTACTTTTTTTTTTTTTTATGAAAAAAAAAAACATTACCGACCCCAAACTTTTGAATGGTAATTTATGTGCTGTATATACTTGCTCTTGTGTAGGGATGTCAAATGTACTGATCCATACCATTATTTTTTACTATACATATCAAACTTATGCAAAGAACTGTACTCACAAAATTAACATTAGATTCACATAACCATTGTATCATGCGCTTAAATGTCTGTCTTTAACTTGTCTATCATGCTTTAACTTTAACCTTTTTGGCTTTATCAATGCTGCCAGCTTTTAGGAGATATGCGGGGCAAGGTTAGTCTGTCTGGCTTTCTGTCTGTCTCTCTGCATTAAAGCTGATGTTAAACTTACATTTTCAGTCTTACCTTCAAGTTGTCTGTGTTTAATTCATACCTAAAATGATCATATGGATATCATTTTATGTTTCCGAAGCAGAAGAAACCAGCTCGGCGGCGGTACGACACCTATGGGATGTACTCGGATGATGATGCAAATAGCGACGCCTCCAGCGCGTGTTCAGAGCGCTCGTACAGCTCCCGAAATGGCAGTATCCCGACGTATATGCGTCAGACTGAGGACGTGGCCGAAGTGCTCAATCGCTGTGCCTCTGCCAACTGGTCCGAGAGAAAAGAGGGGCTGATGGGATTGCAGGCGTTGCTGAAAAACCAGCGAACTCTTAGGTAAACACATTCTTATGTTTCTCATATTACTAAAGTTTTGCTGCATTGGCCGATTTTTGTTTCATATGTAAATAAACTCTCTCATGCTCAATGCAAGTTTGTGTTTATTTTGTTCTTTCTATCGGTTTCAGCCGTGTTGAGCTGAAGAGGTTATGTGAAATTTTCACCAGGATGTTTGCAGACCCACACAGCAAGGTACCTTCGCATGCCACTTTCATTCACGCACGCAAGCACACACTCCTGCGGACATAAACCAGCATGAACTCTTGCATCACACAAAACTGCTTGACTGTATCGGATTCTGCCTCACCCACAGCCCATATTCTCGCCACAGACTCACAGATCCACACTCTCGGGCATGTGCAGTGTACACTAACTCTCGGGTTGAGGACCGTGGCTAATCGCATGTTTTGGTTTGAGTGGATTTCTGATTTCAGAAAAATTAAAAGCTCGTCTTTTTCAATCACTGCAACGCCAGCCCAAACTTCCTCCGTAGCTTTTCTCTTTCATGCTTGCACTCACGCATACTCACCCACGGGACTGTCACAATTCCAAAAAAATAGATCTTAAAAATATAATGCAAATCGTTGGACTTTAGGAAAGACATGAGAAAATCACATGAGAGTTCGATATAGCATTTTTTCAATATAGATAGATTTCAGTATAAGCATTGATGTTGAAGTTAGCATAAGGTAAAAAAAAAAAAATGTACATAATTCCATCTTCAATATATATATATATATATATATATATATATATATATATATATATATATATATAAAAATGTGGATAGTCTAATTTGCGAAACACGGCCTTTAAAGGACAACTGAAAACAAAATGAACCTTTGGTCTAATAACACATTGGTTCCTAGTCAACCGTTCTCTGAGATTTGTTTTCATGATAATCGAATGTAAAGAGTTTTATCTCTAAAAACTGTTTAGCGTATAACGCTAGTATATAGGGCATAGAGTCATGAAAACAGTACGAACACAGTAACATAATGAGGGTCCCTACATGCAAACCGAAGCATTGAGAACGTTGTAAGTGTACAGACAGTTTAATAAGAAGATATTTTATAAAGACAGTCCACTTCGTGTATACAGGCAGGAGCCATCTTTGGAAAACAGTCTCGACAAGTCGAACCACGAACGCCGTGACAAGTGAGCTGAACTGTATGAAGTTCAGCGAACTTCTGAACTGTATGAATGGCATTCGTGGTTTGACTGGTCGAGACAAATACCAAGGTATTTGTATTCCGATACTGATGTAATCAGATTACCCTGAAAAGTCAAAAGAGAGATTGAATTCTCAGTAGAGATTTTGGAGTTTGAAAGTAACATACATTTAGTTTTTTTCTCATTTAAGACCAGCTTCAATGCACAAACCTATTTTGTATCATATCGAAAGCAGACTGTAAGAAAGCCACAGATTGTTGCTTAGATGAATCTGAACAGTATATAATTGTATCGTCTGCATAAAAGTGAAACCTTGTATTTTCAATATTAAAATCCAAACAATTTATATATATGCTAAATAATAACGGGCCTAGCACAGATCCTTGAGGGACTCCCTTAACGACCTCCAATGGATCTGACTGAAAACCTTCCACCTGAACACATTGGGTTCTTCCCTTTAAATAGGAACTAAACCATGAAATAACAGTTTCCGATAGTCCTACTGATCGAAGTCTTTTTAGTAACACATCATAATCCACAGTGTCAAAGGCCTTTGATAAGTCAATAAAAAGACATGCAGAATGTTTCTTATCATCTAAGGGCTCCACTTTGTCATTTAAGACTATTAGAACAGCTGTACACGTACTGTAGCCTTTACAGAATCCGGATTGGTTAATAGACAAAATATTATGAGTGTTTAAATACTGTGTCAATTGCTCACTTACTAATTTTTCCAACATTTTCGAGATGATACAAAGTTTGGATATTGGTCTATAATTGTCCATTAGAGAAGGATCACCTCCCTTGGACAGAGGAACAACAAATGCTGACTTCCAGATCAGTGGGATTTTGTTTGTTAATAAAGAAAGGTTAAACAAATACGTCAGTGAGGGAGAAATAAGATCAGCCGCTAGTTTTAAAAACAATGGGGCAATATGATCAGGGCCTGGCGATTTATTCACATCTAGTTCTTTTAAAGCAGAACAGACATCGGAGCAAATAATTTGTTTAAAAGCAAATTCACTTTGCCATAGATTATGCTCTGCTTCAAGGAAATCTATGTTTGAATTTATATAATTATTTGTTTCAAATAAAGACCCCGATGCAATAACATTTTTATTAAAACTATTAAGCATTTGTTTTTTATCTACGATTTTAATGGAGTCTTTAATTATACTAGAAGGAAGGTTTGTAGTTTTACTACCAGTTAAGTACTTAATATTCCTCCAAAACTTTCCAGAATTGGTTATATTTTTTGTGGTTTTATCAAGGAAATAATCTGATTTAGCCTTTCTGGTCGCCACCGTGCATTTATCTCGAAGCTGCCTAAAATGCAGCCCATCAGAGCTTAGATTTGTTTGTCTGGCCTTAGCCCATGCGACATCCCGCTCTTGAATGAGATCACGTAAGGCAGTCGAAAACCATGAATTATCACGATTTTTAACTCTAAATTTTTTCATGGGCGCATGCTTATTGACAATTAACATAAAATTAGCATAAAAATACTCCCATGCACAATCAACGTCCGGAATTAAAACAATTTTATCCCAATCAATTTGAGCAAGATCATATAAGAATGCTTGTTCATAAAAATATTTCATAAAACGCCTCATAATAATTTTTGGATTTTGCTGAGGTAATTTCATATTTCTAACTACTGCCACGACACAGTGATCACTGATATCGTTAGCGAATACAATTATTAGACCAAAGGTTCATTTTGCGCCGGTGTTGTCCTTTAAACACATCAGGAAAGGTACAGTATTCCTACAGCGTTGACAGCCCAGTCCTACACACACAGACTAACCCGCGTTTGAGGTGTCTCTCTTTCTCTCGCTTATAACGATTTCCTGGAACCTCTTTCTGGCATTCTCTCTCTTGTCGGGTCGCCCGTAGCTCCGCCCCATATATCTGATTACAGGGCTCATGGCCCGCCCCTCTCTCTGATTTGCAGCGTGACCCCAGAGGCTTCGGCACGGCAGAATCCGGTATCAGTTCTGCCTCTTTTAAGGTACAAAAGTCAATCTCTCACTCCTGTCCAACATGATTATATTCTACAGCCTCCAGAGCTTCAAGGGTCTGGAAAACCCTGGATCCTTTTGTGTGGATATATAAATGACAAAATATGCTTATGCTTCTTTATTTTACCTTTTTACCCAGATTATATTGTTCATTTATGGTCATGATTTAATGGGGTGCATTATTTGTCTCTCTCTTTTTTTTTTCTTTTTTTTTTTTTTTTTAAATAAATTTCCATAGTACGGTACAATAATAATATGTTTAAATTTTAAAATTAAATGATTTTATCATTTTAAAGAAAGGTGCACTATGTAACTTTTGGCCCTCTAGTGGTTATAAATCAAAGCTGCATGCACTTTGCAAAAGAACGTTGTTTTGGTTGTGCTTCGGCTCTTCGTGACTGTGCGGATGAATATGGTTATCCTACTGTTCACAACTAGACTTAAGCGATTTAACCAGTTCAGATGGAAAGGATCTCAAGCTGACTAGCTGAAGACGTTACTGTAGCTTTACCCATTATTAGACATGATACTTCCTTGAAAATAAATTCCAGCACAGCGCTACAACAACCATAATGAAATGAGCCTTCACAATAAATGATGCTTCACACTGAACTCTGTAATGGCGTTTTTCCACTGCATGTTACGGCTCACTTTTGGGGGGTTTCCACTGTACCTGGTACTTTTTTTAGTACCACCTCGGTTGAGGTTCCAAGCGAGGCGTACCGATACTAAAATGTGATGTGTAAATACTGCAGATCACTGATTGGTCAGAGAGAATCGTCACTAACAGCGCCATTGGATTTGCGTCACCTTTCTCGCTCATTGTGAATTACCTCTGGCACTCCTACACCAGATACACACACACACACACACACACACACACACACACCAGACACGCGTCAAAGTAGCCGGAGCCACTTTTCTCAAATTATGGGTCTGACGAGACACACATGGGCGAGTGACAGATGCAATTTCCTGTGAATACCATCCAGTCAGGTCTAAAATATAAACGCTTATAACAGGCTTACCATAGTAAATCAGGCTAAGACAAAAACACTTTTTGGAAGAATGATTGATGATCTATGACAAAAGTTACATAGTGGACCATTTAATTTGATTTCTTTTTATTTCATGTTGATCCAAAAATGGTCCCACAGTTACGAGTTACGGAAATTCACCAGTGTGTTTGTTTCTTTTCATGCCTTTCCCTGTGGTGGAACTGTAGAGAGTAAGTTTGGTGAACTTTTGTGCACTTTTTTCCCCCCCCATTTTATTTTACTGCTTGTTTGTTTTAGTGCCATGTCTATATTCAGAAACTGCGAGATGCTGCTCTAATAAATAGCTGGAAAGCATTTATTGTACTGAGCACTAACAGGGCAATCTACTTTACTAATATACTAATACGTAACCAAGTAGGATGGTGAATATGTGATGTCAAAGATGTTGTTGATCCTGCTATTAATCTATGGCTTTGCTGTTAACTAATCAAGTATATCTAAAAAGTGTCTACTATAAACATCTATATCTCATCAGTGATCTGTATGTTTGATGTTTCAGAATGTATTTATGTTTTTAAAGAGACAATTCTTCTGATTTTTTCCCCCCAAGTAGGTAAATAACTAAGTAGTGCCTTTATCATCTAAAGAAACTTGTGGTTAAATTATAATGTGCAATTTAAAATCATTTGATTCTCTTCCATACAGATAGATTTATTTTTTTAATATCAGATCACGTAGAGAATTCTCAAATATTCCAAAGCTATCAGTGGATTTTTTTTAACATGCAGTTTCCCCATAGTTCTGTATTTTAAATTACTTCCCCATATCACTATTGATAAGTATGTAGAGGCCATTAGAGCTGCACAATTAATCGTTAAAAGATCATAATCTCGATCCAAACACCCACGTGTTCTTATTCCTAAATAACAATGATTTGACAACGATGTCTATTAAACCTTTGACAAGTACGATCACAACGAACATTTAAATCTGAATGTTCAATCAAAATAGAGGAAATCATTTTTGGAAAGTAACTTGATGTTTCAAATAAAGATAGACAAATACATCGTTACACCAGTAGGTGGCGACATCTGACTTAAATGTAAATTGCAGCATACTATTTAAATAATATTAAATTTAAATATTGAATGAATGATTCAATGACAAATATATGTTATTTTTAGTTGTCTGTTCTGAATCATGGGAGAATTGTAATCGTTATATATATATATATATATATATATATATATATATATATATATATATAACGATTACATTTCTCCCATGATTCAGAACAGACAACTAAAAATAACATGTATTTGTCATTGAATGATTCATTCAATATTTAAATGTAATATTATTAATATTTTATTTATATATATATATATATATATATATATATATATATATATATATATATATATATATATATATATATATATATATATATATATATATATATAATTAGTAGTATTATATTTATTTATTTATTTTTTATCCATAATCGTGTAGCTGTAGAGACCATGATAATGTACAATTTGTGCTGTTTCCATTTGCCTTCATACAGAAAGTGGGTCTTTTAGTTACTTTACGCTCTGCTATTCATTTGGAGATTTTTTTTTTAAATTATTATTTATTTAAGTTTTGTGAATTTTATATCTTGCTTATCACTGTTTCAGATGAAGGTGAAACATGACATTGGCACTGCTTATACATTTTCCTACTTGGGGATAAAAATCATTGCAGCATTAATATTTGCCATAACTATCTCTAACAATTGAACAATGACTGTCCTCTGACTGAACAAGATGAATGCATGAATCAAAACTGATTACTTTTGTACATGGTCATGCGTTTTTGTTCATTTATTGATTTGACTTTTGTTGTGATCGGATGTTTATTTTGCTGATGGTGTTTGCACAGGTGTTCAGCATGTTTCTGGAGACACTTGTGGACTTCATTGTGGTTCATAAGGAGGATCTCCAGGACTGGCTGTTTGTCCTGCTCACGCAACTGCTGAAGAAAATGGGAGCGGACCTGCTCGGCTCAGTACAAGCCAAAGTACAGAGAGCCCTAGACGTCACAAGGTGTGTTGCATGGAAAAATCGGAAGCTGTAACACTTTTATTTATATAGTCGACTTTAGACATTCTACTAACTATTAGTAACTTTGCAACTACACGTCGACCAGCAGAGTATTAGTAGACTGTCTGCTTAATATCTGCTAACACTTTATTTTGATGCTCCCCAACAGACATTATACTGACTAAAGTAACTTTCCAACTGCATGCCAACTTTTTCTACTAACCCTAACCTAACAGTCTACTAATACTCTAATGACTGGTAGTTGATATGTAGTTGCAGAGTTACATTTACCGTAGTTAGTAGAATGAATGTCTAAAGTGAAATAAAGTGTAACCCTGTCAGCTATTATTTCTGCAATGCTCTGATATCAAGAATCCACAGATATCTGCTCTCAAGAATGGTTCATTTATTTCTCTTGTGTCTTTCTTCAGAGAATCTTTCCCCAATGATCTGCAGTTCACTATCCTGATGAGATTCACAGTTGACCAAACACAGACACCAAACTTAAAGGTAAGTGTTTTTTTTATTGACACTGTATCTCCTTTACTGTATGGATGGGCAACTAGGACTGACAGTGTCCTGCAACATGCTGCTTTCAGTGTATGTAAAAGTAACCTGACGTGTCTGTCAGGCCTTGCTTTGGAGTTTCTACAGGATGTCATGTGCTGCTGGCTCAATGTACTCAGGTTGTTGTTGTTACCCCTCCATTAAAGCTCATGCAAACCACAAGGACATGGTTTTGCATAAGAATCCCCAACCTCTACCTCAGTGTTTCCTGCACCGCAGCTTAATATGAAGAGCCACCATTTTAGCTGTGTTGTATTGCTATTACATTGTTGAATTTGTAAACCAATCGCTCATTTGTTACCATTCTTATTAATGAATCCATTAAATCAGTGTAAGATTAAGGTTTTGGAAAGTCTTTATCTTTTTTTTTCTTTCTTTTTTTTACAATACTTAAAATGAACATTTGTGTTGTATTGATAGGGTCTCAGTTATTTGCATACCTGAGTTTCAGACTTTCATTTTTATTTGAATAAAAAAATATGTGGGGGAAAAATTAGGTTACACTTTATTGTAAGCTGTCCGTGTTACAGTGTTATTATACAGTTAAGTACTGAGTAATAATAATTAACTACATGTACTGGTTTAGGGTTATTGGTTTAGGGTTAGTTGCATGTAATTATTCATAATTTATAGTATCAATATCTATAGTAACTACATTCAGCAAGGACACTGTAAAATAGTGTTGTCAAAAATTGTCGACGTCTCCGGTTGCAACAAGAAAATCCTGTAGGAAACACTGTCCTACACCAATCCCATAACCACATCTGCCCAACTCCCCTCTAACCAAACCATCTCCCTTTCATCTTCCTCACATTCGGCATCTTTTTTCAGCAGCATGACTTATTACCGCACCCTGTCCAGTGTTCTCCCCCTTATCTGCGTGTCTGTCAGGGCTCCCTTTCGTTGACGTGCTCCTCTCCCTCTCTCTCTCTGAAGCCGGGGAGAAGGCGCTGTTGCTGGTACGGGGGCGGGGCTATAGAATTGCTTCCCCTCAGAAAGCGACGGCATGCTTGCACACTGCAGGAAAATATCCAATTGTGGAACCAATCAGTACAGGTCAGTGAGACACAGGGGAAGCAATTCTGTAACGCGCAGCTCCTACAACTAAAACCCCTCAGCTAAACTAGCTCGACTTTTATTCAGAATTAACCGACAGGGATAAGTAACTCACAGAATCTTTCATAGGCAGATTTCCGCCCGTAATTCACTGCCATTACTGTAGGATTTTTTTTTTTTAAGAGTTTAATACTTTTATTCAGCATGGATGTAATAAATTGATCAAATTGACAGTATAGAAATGTATGTTGCAACTATCTCTATTCATCAAAGAATCCTGAAAAGCATCAGTTTCCACTAAATATGAAGCAGCACAACTGTTTTCAACACTGATAATAATAAGAAATGTTTCTTAACCCTCTGGGGACCAGAAACGCGCCGGCGCGTTTTGCCGTTTTTTTTTCACATAGCAGAAAAATAGACTTAAATACTCTGTTGATTTTGATCGTACATATAAGTGTTATACATCATTCGATCCTGTTAAGTGTCTATTATTTTTCTGTATACTCACAATAAAAACAAAGTTTTGTGCTTTTTGTCAAATAAAGAAAAATAAACATGATGCGAGTTTTGCCTTCTCTCTGTCAGTGCAGTCCATTCTGAAACGCGTCCGGAAATTAACTATAACTCCGCAAATACTTGTCATACAGGCACGAGAGATTTTTCTTTATGAAGCTTGAATTCTCTTCTTTTCAATGAAGTAATTTATATAAAAAAACAAATATTCTCAGTTTATGTAATCTGTATGAAAAGAGAGTGCTGTCAGAATTTTTTCCCCCAGCTCATTACACTTCATTACGCGTTAATCTGACACGCCCACGGAGGACGCGCGCTATTCAAACGCAAATGTTGACGCAAGCCATGACAACGCCTACATCAGCCGTTCCACCGTGGCGGTAAAATGTGGGGTGTATTTGCTGCCTTTTACCGCTAAGAGGCGCTACAATCATAGACTCTGAAAAGTGTTCGTTTATTCTTTCTAATGCGTAATCTGCCGCTACGCCATTGAAAGCTAGTACCAGATGAATTCAACAAGTGAAACGTAGTTAAAATAATTCATAATCACAATACTGAAATCAGGCTACTGAAATGAAATTGAATAAATAATTAATCTTATTATAATAAATAATCTATTGTTTTATGTGAATGATTAGGAAGGGTGATTTTCAGATCACTTTGAAGCAAAAACTCTAGGCGACAACGTCCATTAGTCAAAAGTCTTGTGGACATATATTTAGTATGTGTTTTGTGTCCTTATTTCAAAAACTTTATTTTTTAGTTTTTTCAATAACCACGCATAAACAATATTCTCTCAAAAATACAAACATGTACATACATGTTGCTCACACATTATGGTAGCCCTGTTTGTGCTAAATAGAGTGTAATTTCACCTGTGCCATTAATATGTTTATAAGCAACTGAAAAAAGCACAAATGTCAGAGCATGTCAAAACATCTCAAGGACCCCAAAAACACCTTGGTCCCCAGAGGGTTAAGCAGCAAATCGGCATGTTAAAATGTTTTCTAAAGGATCATGTGACTGAAGAATAAATAACACTTCAAAATATATTCAAATAGAAAACAGCTATTTTAAATTGTAACAATATTACTTTATTTTTGATTCAAATTAAATAAATGCAGCCTTGCCTTGCAAAACTTTTTTTTTAAATGACCGTCCCCAAACATTTGAAAGGTAGTGTATAAACTGGGAGAAAGTTCTTGCTGAGGGCCTAGTTATTGCCTTGATCAGTCAGTCTTGACAGAAGCAGGTTGATGTTTGAGAGAGGGGGGGCGTCAGTGAACGAGAGCAGATCACAACACAAATACACAAGCCTTTTGCCTTTGAAACGCTGTGCTGTGCCCAATCACACCCGTCATGCTCGTCCCAACTTCCCCCTGCTGTCTTGCTTCATTTCATGGATTTAAGAGTAGCTGTAATTAAGTGACTTTGTGTGCTTGTCTGTAATGGATGGTCTGCAGCGTTGATGTGTGGAAACATGTTTGATTCTGATTGGTCTTTATGTGGAGAAGATTGATTAAAGGAGGGATTTTGATTGAGGTAAAATGTTTTTGGAGTGAATGCTACTGTTGTCTTGGATGACATAATATGCCTTGGATGATTTTGTTGCAGAGTTGTAACCATAAGAATAATGTTTCAGGTGAAGGTGGCCATATTGAAGTACATAGAAACACTGACACTACAAATGGAGCCACAGGATTTTGTCAACTCAAGCGAAACCAGACTGGCAGTGTCTCGTATTATTACGTGGACCACCGAACCCAAGAGCTCGGATGTCAGAAAGGTACAAGACATTATGTGCTCATTACATGAATGATATTTCACATTTTTCTACATTTAGCTTTAAATGTGAGATCTGTTTGTTTATAGTTTGTTAGAACTCCACTAGTGGTGTTGATTGGTTTGAAGGTCTGGTTATGTGCTTTGATTACAGGCAGCGCAGTCGGTGTTGATCTCGCTGTTCCAGCTGAACACACCAGAGTTCACAATGCTTCTTGCTGCACTACCTAAAACCTTTCAGGATGGAGCCACTAAATTGTTGCAGAACCACCTACGAAACACAGGCAACACAGCCCAGGTGATTAAACAAACTCTTTAAGAACCGCTTTTGAACCTCTTTTCTGTCAGCACTAACACATGATTTTTTTTTATCTTACAGGCTACAATGGGAAGCCCACTCACCCGACACACCCCAAGATCACCAGCTAGTTGGTCGAGCCCTTTAACATCCCCTACCAACACATCACAAAACACACCTTCACCAAGGTACGGCACTGGGTCTCCAACTACAAACATTGACACTCCATAAATCAGGATTCCCACGGGTCCTTGAAATCTAGTTTGTGAATCTAAAAAAAATAAACATTTCAAGGCCCTGGAAAGTTTTTGAAAATAAACATGCATAGATACAGGTCCTTGAAAGTGCTTGAATTTAAGTTTTCTGGAAAAAAAATCCATATTATTCTCTCCGGTCCGCTAATGTGTTAATTCGCCAACAATTCATGGCCTATGCATAATAGCTTGCTTGATTTTTGTTAGTTATGCGCATTTACGTGGTACGTCAAGTGTTTCCCGCGTGAGGTACTTTGTGCTGTATGTCGCCACGACGTTCACGCGCGCACAAAACTACTACAATGGAGCCACAACGTTTCACAGACACACCGTGAAACATTGAAAAAATATCCTGTTTACATGAGCCTAAACTCTTTTCAATAAAGAATACAGAATTTTGGAACACAATATAGGATGTACCAAATATTATTCCGTTTTATGCGAATTCATATGGCCAAAAATAAGTGCAAAAAATAAAAGCTTTTTTCCATAGTTGTGTTTGACACATGAAAACTGTAACAATGTATCTTACAAGGTAACACGATGTAACCTTGCTCTCACTCGAAGTGTGTCCCCACATTAAAGTCGGCGTGAAACGGAAGTTGAGATTGTCATTTTTTCCGTGTCGTGACGTATATCCAAGTGAAACGGCTTCTGAAATTAGAAAAAAATGTAGGGCAGGGCTTGATTTCATCCTTCAGGAATTGATTGGATCGTTGAAGGTTGAGCGTTGCAAACAATTTGAATGCGATTCTCGTGAGAGGCGGTGCACCGATAGCCGCACCCTCATCGGATCTGACCGCACCCTTTTGCCATTCCACGTGACCAAAAGAGAGAGAGGTCGTTTCGATGGGGGAGGGAAGGGTAATGTATTTGATTAAAGATTTCAAGGGTACATGAATTTTAAAAAAATAATAAAGTGCACGGATAAATCATTTATAACAAACACTACAATATTACATATAAAAAGAAGATTTGTCAAATTTTAATGCCGACTTTAAGTCCTTGAATTTGAGGGTATTGGACCTGGGAAGTCCTTGAAAGGTCCTTGAATTTGAAGTTAACCGAGGTGTGGGAACCCTGTAAATACTGTAATTTGGGTTATTTAGTTGTTTGCTCAGCATTTCTGCGTAGCTAAACATTCCATGTAAATTATGTGTGTATCATTTCACAGTGCATTTGATTACGATACCGAGAACATGAACTCTGAGGAGATCTACAGCTCCCTAAGAGGAGTCAGTCAGGCCATCCAGAACTTCAGCGTCCGCAGCCAAGAGGACATGACAGAGCCAGCGCGGAAAAGAGAAGGAGATGGTGAAGAGGTAAGAGAAGCAAATTTAGTAAAAGATGTTGTTGTCACTGTCAGTCAGTGGTGATTGGGTAAAAGAGGACCTTTTATGCTTTTTTTACATGTTCAGCTTTCTTTAGTGTGTAATGTTGCTGTTTGTGCAAAGTTACAAAGTTACTCTCCCTCCAAAGAGAGTTATTCTCTATATCAGTGTCACTGTTTCTGAACTCTCTGAAACACCTCCATTGTAGTCTTGAGTTTTCTTCCGGGAACGAACACCTCACAATATTCCTTAATACGCAGAATAAAGGGGCGGGGCCTGGTTGAGTTAGTTAGTAGTGTGTTCTATGTTGAAACTGGCATTTCTGAAATGTGATCTATGCAATTGACCAATCACAACACACTGGTCCAGCTGACCAATCAGAGCACATTGTGCTTTTCAGAAGGAGGGGCTTCATAAAGACGGAAACCTAAAACCTATTCTAGTAGAGCCCAAAACCAAAATCTGCAGTATTACCATTTTGCAGTATTGTTAACTAAAACAAACTATACATGTTTTGTTCATTAATTGAAACAAAGCTGAAATGAAATCAGTTATAGATGGAAAAAAACTTACAAAACTTAATCTTATTTTATTTCAGTTAGTTGCCAAATCATCATTTCAATTTTAAGTTGAGGTACTGATAACTAAAACTGAATCTAAAAAAAAAATCATAGAAATAAAAATATTTATTAAAAAAGTAATAAAAATGACAAAAGCACAACAAAATTAAAAATAAATTCTAATTAAATGCTCATAATAATATATATTATAATATTATATAACTTATACTAAAATAACACTTGAGATGACTTGATATAAAAAGGCAAAGACTGCAGAGTGATATGAAAGCACTGGTATTTTACCATGGGCTATGGTCATACAGATAAGATAAGCATAATGGTGATACAGATAAGCACTCATTATATAAAGCCGTTTGACTTTTCGCTGTGGATATTGACCAGTTAGAATCAAGTATTCCCGAGAGCCGTCTAATCAGATTATAAAATGCACCGAAATCTAAAAGCATATCACTGATGTGTGAATGTATTGTGAATGTGTCTCTTTACAGGGTTGTGATCAAACCACGGACTCTGGTCGGACGGCGTTGGATAACAAGACATCTCTGCTAAATACAATGCCTCTCCTCTCGTCGAGTCCCCGCCCAAAAGGGGAATACCAGCCAGTCAGCTACTCTGACTCTTCCTTCAGCTCCTCCCCTTTTAATAAAAGCCTGAAAGATGCAGACCAGGATGCCGAATGCCTCACTGATGGTAATGCACTTCTGTAACTGCTTGGTCAAGTGTATGCATGTAACCCGTGTGTCTTACTTCCTTTCTGCTGATGGTGTTACAGACAGTGGTGTGGACCAGTCTGAGGTGGTTTCTGAGCTCCTAAAGGAGCTCTCGAATCACAGCGAACGAGTGGAAGAGAGGAAAGCTGCGCTGTGTGAGCTAATGCGGCTGATCAGAGAAACACAACTGCATGTTTGGGACGAGCACTTCAAAACCATCCTCCTGCTGCTCCTGGAAACACTTGGGGATGGAGAGGTGATCGCAAACATACACTCACTGCTGTAAACACACTAATGTGAGTCATGAGGACAACCAAATATAGTTGCTGTTCTTTATTTTTCTCTCTCAGCACGTCATTCGGGCATTAGCACTCCGGGTTTTAAAGGAAATGCTTAATAGGCAGCCGTGGCGCTTTAAAAACTATGCGGAACTCACCATTATGAAGACCCTGGAAGCACATAAAGACCCACACAAAGAGGTCAGGCGTCCCTAAAGGGATAGTTCACCCAAAAATCACAATTCACACAGACGTGAAGCACGTAAGACTGTCAACCCAACTAAAGCGCAAACATAACTCAGGCACAAAATGTCCTTTTCTCTCTGAATCAGGTGGTGCGGGCCGCAGAAGAGGGGGCGTCTATGTTGGCAACCTCAATAAGTCCCGATCAGTGTATCAAGGTGCTATGCCCCATCATCCAGTCGGCAGATTACCCCATCAACCTGGCTGCCATCAAGATGCTCACCAAAGTCATCGACCGGCTGCCCAAAGAGGGTCTCGTTCAAATGCTCCCAGAGATCGTCCCTGGGCTCATTCAGGTAAATACTGTACTTTATATACACTACGTTTCGAAAGTTTTTTTTTTTTTTTTTAAAGAAATTAATACTTTCATTCATCAAGGATGCATTAAATTGGTCAAAAATGACAATAAAGACATTTAAAAATCTCCAAATTATATCCATTTCAAATAAATGTTGTTCTTTTGCAAGAATCCTGAAAAAAAGCATGTTTGTACTGCAATTTTTTATCAAATAAATGCAGCCTTGGTGAGCATAAGAGACCTCTTATGAGAAAAAAAAAAGAAAAAAGATAAGAGAAAACAAAAAAACAATCTTATCGATCCCAAACATTTAAATGCTAGTGTCTATATATGGCAGGGAGCCAACTATAAAGTTTTAATAATCGTTCTAATTCTATAAGAATAAGGAAGTCCACAACTATAATGATAACACAGGATCGATATCGTTGGAATTACTTTCAGAAGGATTTTTTCCCCAGCTGGTCAAGTCACCTTTATTTATATAGTGCTTTGTACAATAAATATTGGTTTAAAGCAGCTTTACAGTGATAACAGGAAAATGACGTGTTTTGGCTGTTGTTCAACTGAACTCAGTTGATTCTGTTCCGTTGTAAAGATCATCAATTATTAAATTAGTTAATTTCATATATAAAGCAAAAAATTATGTCATCATCCAGCTCCGTTCTCATACAACAGTGTCAGTACAGTCAGATCAATAATACTGTTGAATATTAAGTGTCCCCAACTAAGCAGAGGCGACAGTGGCAAGAACCCAAACTCCATCGGGTGACAGAATGGAGAAAAAACCTTGGTAGAAACCAGGCTCAGTTGGGGGGGCAGGTTTTCCTCTGGCCAACGAACGAACACGGTGTCATTATGATTCAGGCTGCTTCACAAGTCAAAATTCAGATCCGGATCGGTAGCATTCAAATATTCATCCAGTTCCTTTTGCTTGAAGATCGATTCATCACGCCGGTATGGAGCCAAAGCTGGCCATAAGGTCTGTGCGGAGGACCTGTCTGGTTCTTGTGATCCCTGCTGAGGATCTGTGCCGATGGCTGTCGTGTCGACGAGGCCTTCACAGGGATTGTCTAGTTGACACGGTCTCTGCTGACATTCAGGGCTGCGTTTTGGTCGTGTCTAGGTGAAGGTCCACCATCTGATCTGGATACGGACCGGATCCGGCTGACTACGGTAACCTCGGGTTAAGGATGAGACAGACAGACTAATGTTAGGCTGCGTTTACACTTTGCATTAACATGCGATCACCGTGATCCTAACAAAGCAGATCGGATCATTAGCCCATCAGGACATGGTGCGTTTATATTTGTTCACATTAAGCAGCATCTGTATCTGGATAACCGATCGGATTTCTGTTTCCCGCATAATATTTAAATCAGGTCTGTGGCACGACACCAGATTAATAGTAAAGATGATACAAATTTAACAATATCCCAATTGCTTTCACTCACTCACTTTACTTTCATATGCAATCTCCATTAATTAGATCAAATTATATTTTTTGAAAGAAGGAATACTTCCAGAGTTGATCTTACAAAAATAAACTGGGTTGATCATGTTAAACAAGTCACATAATCGATCATCTGGGTTTAAGGTTATAGCGTGCAATGACTATATTGACAGAAATGGAAGATTGATAAACATGCTGAGACAATAAAAACATTCAACATTTAAAACATTAAAAAATTCCGATTCCGATTATTCCTCTGGAAAGCAGCATGCAGCTCTTCATTAAATCTCATGACTGACTGTGAGTGTACAGGCGATCGCCTCGTTCAGATAATGTTGCACAATTAAAATGAAAAATGACACACAAAGTATTATGTAAGTCTAAATAAACTGTTTTAAAGATTGACGTTTATTGTTCAAATAAGTTTAATTTCGTGTCTAAACTGCGTCTGGCCATTTCTTTCTGACAGCCACGCGGGGAGACTGGGCGGGGATTTAAATTACATTCACCTGTGAATGCAGACACGATGGCTGGATTGCGTTTACATTACACTGAGATCCGATCACAATGCGTCCTCGACTACCTCCGGACCTGGACACGCTGATCAGATAACATTCCGATCAGATGTGCGTTTATACTTGTCTTTTCAATGTGTATGTGGACAACATCCAGATACAGGTCGCATGTTAATGCCAAGTGTAAACGCAGCCTTAGTGTAGATGCCATTCTTCTTACGATGTAACAAGTACATCGGGTGTTATAGGAAGTGTTACCGGTTCCGGTTGACCGAATTCATGCAGCCTAAGAAGAATTTAACTGATTTTTGATAAAGAAATTGATAATGTGCTATATGTATGCCAGGTTAAAGAGATGTGTTTTCAGTCTAGATTTAAACTGACAGAGTGTGTCTGCTTCCCGAACAAGGCTAGGAAGACTATTCCAGACTTTGGGTGCTAAATAGGAAAAGGATCTACCGAGTGCAGAATTTTGAGATCGTAAAAGACGTGAAGGACTGTAATGCGTTAATAGATCGCTCAAGTACTGAGGAGCTAAACCATTTAGTGCTTTGTAGGTAATTAGCTAAAATGTATACAATGTTTAATGGGAGCCAATGAGGTGTTGACAGAACCGGGCTAATATGGTCATACTTCCTGGTTCTGGTAAGAACTCTAGCTGCTGCATTTAGGACCTGCTGGAGTTTGTTTATTAAGCCTACAGGGCAACCACCCAGTAGATCATTACAATAAACTAGCCTTGAGGTCATGAACGCATGGACTAACTGTTTTGCATTTGTCATTGAGAGCATATGTCATCATTTTATATAGTTTTAAGATGGAAGAATGGGGTTTCACAGATACTAGAAATGTGGCTTTTAAATGAAAGTTTGGTATCAAAAAGCACACCCAGGTTCCCAACTGACGACAAAGACTTGACAGAGCAGCCATCAAGTGTTAGATAGTTTTCTAGGTTCTAGAGTATAGGGCTGAGTATCATCAGCGTAACAGTGAAAGCTAATGCCATGCTTCCTAATGATATCTCCCAAGGGTAGCATGTACAGGGTGAAAAGCAACGGTCCTAGTACTGAGCCTTGTGGTACTCCATACTGAACATGTGATTGAAATGACACCACCTCATTTACTGCTACAAATTGGTAATGATCAGATAAGTATGATTTGAACCATGCCAATGCAATTCCACTAATGCCAAAATAATTTTCGAGTCTATTCAAAAGAATGTTGTGGTCGATAGTTTCAAATGCAGCACTAAGAACACTAATAGAGAGATACAACCACGGTTGGATAAGAGCAAATCATTTGTAACTCTAATTAGAGCAGTCTCAGTACTATGATATGATCTAAATCCTGACTGGAAATCCTTGCAGATACCATTTGTTGAATGATAAAGCATTGGCAGCCAATCAGAAGAAACAGAACTTTATTGTACACTGGCATGGATTCTAATATAGTTATCTCTCCTGGTGTGAACGGGTGTTAATTCCCTGGTGCACTTGCGTTCCTCTTACATCATCACAAACGTGCACGCCACATGACAGAACTCAATATATAGTGTGTTTTTTATCAATTTGGTGCTATTATGCCGCAGCAGAGTAAACAGCACTTCTGTCGCACGACAGCTTTCACATTAGCAATTTTTCATGCAATCCGTGCCCCGTTTCAAACTAAACTTCCAGAGTGAAAGCACACAGTAATGAGCGTTTGACACACTCTGTAAGCAGTAGACCAGTCACAACAGATGGGCCGTCGGACCAATCAGAGCAGAGCAGGCTCTCAGAATGGAGGGGTTTAGTGAGACCGAATTCTTGATTGAACCATTTCAGACACTGAGAGAATAGAGCTGATGCTGCAATGTAAATTATGAGAAAATTAGTGTTTTTGGTCTTTGATGCATGTAAACCTGTTGTAGGAGAATTTTTATAATGGCATAATTGGGGCATTTTAAAGATTCTCCCTGCATGTTTTGATTGTAATTTTCTCTCATTCGCAGGGTTATGATAACTCTGAGAGCAGTGTACGAAAGGCGTGTGTATTTTGCCTTGTGGCCGTCTATGCTGTCATTGGAGAGGATCTGAAACCTCACCTCAGCCAGCTGTCCGGCAGCAAGGTGAGCACTTTTCTCTTTTTAAATGTCAGTTTTTTTCCCTCCTATCTCTCATTATCGCTCTGTCTTTATAGAGTAATCTATAACATGCACATTTTCTCTCTTCCCAGCTGAAACTGTTGAATTTGTACATAAAGCGAGCGCAGAGCGGCTCCAGTGGAAGTGACCAGTCTTCAGATTTGGGAGGGCAGGGCCTGTAGCCGTGCCGTCACTGTTCAGAACTACAGCACTCTCTTAGTGCAGGGGACCCTAGCTGGCTTTTTAACTCACATGCATACACAAACAAACACCTACACCCGCTTGCATACAGATACGCAAAGCCGCATGCCACCTACACTGCTGGACACCCTCCTTCCGGCCCCACATCACCTTCCAGTCGGATTGAAACGCTTCTTCCCAACTAGAATCACCATCGCTCCGTGTTCGTGTCTGAGAGACCGGGTGGTGGTCTGATGTAGTTTTGTCACCTTGTCAATGAGAAGATTGTGTCTACGAGTGTGTGTGCCAGAAGAAAAACATTGGAGGAGGGCGGAAACCCGGCAGAGAGAGTCGTGGGTGTCATTTTGTGCAACATGGAGATCATTTCTTTTTATCAAAGAGCTTTTGAGAAACTCAGATTTTTAAGATGAAGTTCAAAACTTCTTGGTCTGAGCGACGTGTCATTAACGTTCCTAATTGCTCACTGTCGATTATTAATGGTCATATCAGTTCATAACAATGAGCGGTTGGTCCAGCCTGCTCTATTAGAAGGCATACTTTGCTTGGCTATATGCATGTCATGAATTAAACTGAACCTTTTTATCTGGTTGCGTACAAAAGGCCCCGCATCAGCCGTCACACACACCTGAGATTCTCATCGCGGCGAGGCCACACCACATAGGCAATATGTATCTATATATACCTTAACAAAGGAATATTCAAGAAGATCTTGTGACGTCCTGAGGGTGTGTGGATTCTTTTAAGTAGCATAGTGTCATTCTTCTCTGATGGGAAATTTGTAGAAATGTATTTACGCATCTAAATCCCGCAACTGTCTCGTCACTTCTTTCCTGTAGTGTCGGTCTTTCTCCCCCGTGAGGAAGTTCTTTCTTCCCGCTGCATTTCTAGACCTGTGCTAACGATGAAATTAAAATAAAGAAAATGTACAGTAATGAACTAATTGTCTCATTTGTATCTTTTTATTTCTCTGTCACTTAAAAACTAAATACAACAAATGTATGAAGGTAAAATGCGAGTTATGCATTAAAGGGTTAAAAATGCAAACTGTCACCCTTTTCTCACCTTCATTATTTTCTTTCTTCTGTTGTTCATATAAAGATATTTTGAAGAATGAATCCACTTTTTGTCCATAATGAAACCGATCCGAACATTTGACTTTCTTTGTATGGACAAAAACAAAACTTTTTTTCAAAATATCAACTTGTATTAAAAAAAAATAATATAGGTTAGTATTATTATTATTTATTTATTTATTTATTTATTGAAAAGTCTTATGCTCATACATGCTGTTTTTATTTGATCAAAATACAGTAAAAACAACACAATTGTGAAATATTACAATACAAACTGTTTTCTATTTTAATACATTTTCTTGGTTAAATTTCAAATAATATACAATTAATTTATCATATAAAATGTTATATTACTAAATATAAGTTTATAGGCCTGTGTGCCTTCCTGTCCAGACCACCACCACAAAAGGTAGTCTTACAAGTTAGTAATAATTTTTTTTTTCTTTAAGATATTTTTAAGTTGCATAAAAATGTATATTGGTCTAATTTGATACCGAAAAGACAGATTGATTAACCATAGCTAACTGCTAATTGGTCATACTAGTTCTTAAGAAGATACTAGTTCACCCCAAAATAAGAGTGCTGTCATTTACTCACCCTAACCTGTATGAGTTGTTCTTCTGCTGAACAAGAAGATATTTTGAAGAATGTTGGTAACCAGACAGTTGATTGTATACATGACTTCCATAGTATGAAGGGAAAAAAATACTATGGAAGTCCATGGTTCCCCACAACTGGTTACTGGCATTCTTTATCATATCTTATTTTGCATTCAGCTGAGGAAATTCATACAGGTTTGGAAAAAGAATTTGCATTTTTGGGTGGACTATCCCTTTAAGACACAGTCTTAACATAATGGTTATGTTTATGCAACTGGCCCCTGGTAGGAGCTGAATATATCACGCAAAAATATATAATTATAAAAAAAAAAAATTTTTCATCTCTAGACGGCAAGCAGCTATCTGTCGATATCTATATTTTTGTAATTTTACAGCCATTCTGATATGGACCACCGTTTTTAACTTAAATGTGTAAATTACTAATTGATCAAAAATGCTAGATCCTATAATAATAAATAAATCTAATATGCTACAGGTTTGCATTTCTTCCACCAGGTGACATCTCGTTAATTTATTCGCTGCAAGTTAAAGGTTAAATTTTGTTTGGAAGCTGTATCGGAGCTCTAACCAGGGAGACGATGACGATAGACAGTCGGAAGCTGATTGGCTGAGCGCGTCTCGCAGAGGAATGTGATTGGCTGTCAGATTCCTGACCCGGATCCCTGCTGCGGCTGAAGCGAATCTAGCGAATCTCGCGTTTGAATGGTGGCAGGCGGAGGGCCGTGTCGATGTGTCGTGATCTTTGGCTTCTTCCGAAAGATCAAACCTCGGGGTCAGCAGCAGCACGATGAAATTACGGGAGCGCTTTCGGAGGACAGCGAGTGTAAAAACACCGTGCTGCGTTTAGGATTAACGTTAGGTGAGCGCGCGCAAGCTCTGCCAGCCCAACGGACATTGCGTGTGAATGCGGTGACAGTCAACAGCGTCCTCCCACCCTGCTTTATATAATGGAAGATCACATACAGATATGATGTGTTGATGCAAACGGGATAACATACGGGAGCTGGAAACGGATCATACGGTGTTGAGTCGATTCGCGACCCCTCAGCTCATCCCGAGACAGTTATTTCTCGCCTCTGTTACTGTGAAACTGAAGCAATGGCGAGGTACACGGCAGTCAGGGCTAGAGCCGTTTGCCCTGCTTTCAACAGCTAGCCTTCCGCGGGTGGCCACCTAACCGAGTCTAAGTGGGACTAGCCGACTCCTGCGGCAACGCGAGCCCCGCGCAGGTGCTGTGTGTACGAGGCGAAGCTGGCGGCGCTCCGGTTAGAGTCGGAGGAGAAGGATCTGGGCGCCATGGCGTGGGTGCTGAAGATGGACGATGCGACCATCGAGTCGGGGCTTGTGCACGACTTCGATGCCAGTTTGTCTGGTATCGGCCAGGAGCTCGGAGCTGGCGCGTACAGCATGAGGTTAGAGCATCATCAAATGTAGCAAACCTCGGGGTTCCAACCGGTTTGTGTTCAGAGGTTGCAAAAATTCCCGAGTTCATACCCTTATTCATCAATTGGCAATTCGTGAGATTGTTTTTGTCAGCTGGTGTATTAAAAATGCATATCTATACATGAGAGTAGCTACAGCTAGCTCAAAACAATAGACAACGAGTTGCATTCTAATGTTGTCTGACCATCTTGAGAGCTAACTAGACGTGATATTGGTTTCAAACTGGTTGTAGAGTATTAATAAATATCCTCCGAGTAGCCATAACGTGGTTGTGCTAAAACGACAACAAGCGCGCTTGAAGTAAGTGTTACTTCCTGGAACATGGTGTTCTTTGAACTCTGTCTGAGATAGGACATTAACCGTTAGAATGTGTAATTATTTTAAAGTTAATTCCTTCACTTGTGTTGTTTAAAGAGCGTTAAAACGTTTAGTGAATATCGCACGTTTACTGGTTAAAGAAATTGAGGCGACCGTTGAACTCCCGTTACGTCATATGATACTGCATAGAAGCAAACTGTTAATGATTACGTCATTGAACTGCTATGGATACTCTTAACAGTTGATACAATATTTAGGATGAAGGTCATATCCTCGAGATAGTCTGTCAGCATTTTTTGCTATGTGACTTCAAAACGAGGAAATAAAAAGAGACGTTTGTAATTTTCCTTTGGATCAATTATTCATATCCCAGTTGCATATGCAAAGTTGTATATGCATATGTTGTATATGCAAAGTTGTATATCCCAGTTGTATATGCATATGCCCTGAAAAATGTAAATATATCATTGCTCAGTACCAGCACAAGGCAACAACACTGGCCTAACCAATGGCGTGAGTCTGGGGGCGGGGCTATTTGTTTGACTGACCAATGGCGCATGGTGGTTGAGGAAACCTGTTTGAAGAAAATCATTATAGTGATAATGTTCAGTCTGTAGTCATAAATCCGCTATTCTAAGGACACGTTTACACGAGAACAATTTACTAAAAAGCGGAAAAAGTTTTTCCTTTGCGTTGTTCTCATACAGGTGACAAGACAACGTTATCAAAATGATCCCTGTTCACATAGTTCTGCGGAAACTATTAAAAACGCTCCATTATTCATGCCAGATCAGTAGTTGGCGATGTTACTTTGTAAAGAAAAAACTACGCAGCAATAGATTGAACACATAATACACATGCGCATGACGTCACTGTGTAAACTACAAAAACGGGAATTTGTGAAAACGGAGACGATAGCGATATTGTTTTCAAAAGTTTGTTGTTGTGTACCGTAAATGAATGGCCAAAACACATGAAAAGTTTTCAGTTTTAATTTGAAAACTTCGTTGTGTAAACGAACTATAAATAACTAAAGAAAATTCCTGAGGGAACCTATAGACCTTATGTAGCTCCGCCCCTTGAATGTAATGTCTTACGAATTTATGAATGAACCCCTCATCTTAAAATCTTCCCGGTCTGCTGACATACAATGCTCATGATTACTTTCATTAACTCTACAATAAGTAAATCCACTTCACCAGCTAATTACTCTTCGACAGTGATGTTTCTCTGGCGCATGAGGTCTATAGTGTGTGACCGTTGGGTTCCGGAAGTAAAAATCCCATACATTTTCTCCAAAGTGGAATTCATTTTAAATATAAACATAAAATAGCTTATGAAACATTAAAGACAGACCTATTGTGAGATAGGAGGCTGTTAATCAATGTTTTAGCCCATGCTTTTGTTGAAGCCATCAGGCTGCATTATTTCAACTTTTGAAAATAATTGCTTAACAACATTACCCATGATTCTGCAAAGAAATTACCACCAATCAAATCATGCCAAAAGAACACTCCAATGAAGTTCTCTAAATGATGTATGTATCAATAATTTGTTGGAAAATAAAATAAATTATTATCCCATACAATAAATACAATCCCATGAAGCACTGCAAATGACAAAATTGAATGGATAAATTATATATAATAATAATAATTCATATATATTTATTATTATTATTCTATATAATTTATCCATTCTATTTTGTCATTTGCAGTGCTTCATGGGATTGTAGATCTTTCTTTCCTCTATTAAAGCTATTAACTGCACATATTTTCTAATACAGCTTCAAATAAAACAATTCTGCTTCAAATAAAAGTTTGTGATCCACCTTGTATCTGGTCGGTTTGGTTCATGGCTTATAACCAAAACAAACAACAACTTTTTTAATAAATTATCTATGGAACAATAATTAATTGGGTAAAATTGCTCCGGAAGGTTGCTTAAAAAAATAGGCATTTAATTTAGCTTTCCGGTTTGTCCTACTGATTGATGTCATTGAACAGCTCTAATTTGCTTATAAATCACATGGTTCACCTTTACTGTCGGGCTTTATATATATATATATATATAATACAGATTGGAAAATATCCCATTATTAAATGTCTTTTAATCTTGAATTTTCTGTGTGGTGTTGTTTCTGGCATTCAGTTGAATATGACTAAATATCAAGCTGTCCAACACTAGCCTGGTTAAAACCAGACCATTCTCAGTTGTAACTGAGTTATGGTCTGGCAAAGCGTCATAAACAAATCATTTCCAGAGGGGCGTCACCAACGGACGTCGCGGATAGACCTAAACCCAATCAGAGCGATGAAGGAGATCACATATGCAGAGCGGCGGAGAAACATCTCCGAGTGTTGTTCTCTGCTCGGTTTTTAACAAAAAGGAAACGTTCATATCGCTTAAAACAGACGCGATAGCTGATTCGAACGAGTGATGTTCGACGGCGGCATCCATCTTTGTAATGTAGGCTACAAAATCTGCTTCAAAATCCCAGTGCTGATGTCATCGTTTAAAGCCTGCCCCAACGCTTCTGATTGGTGCCTCGATTTCGACTAGAGATGCACCGATTACAATTTTCTAGGCCGATCCCGATTCCGATTTTTCCTTGAGTTTGACCTGCCGATACCGATTTTAGCCGATTCCGATTTTATTTTTTCAAACCACTTTACAGCACACACAAATATTTATTTTCTATCTTCTCTTTAATAGAACATTTTGCATAGAACATTTTTTGAACAGATAATCGCTATAAAATAGAACTATATAAATGACTCCTGGTGTGGGAAATTCACACACATCTAAAGTGCAGTGTTATGGAAGAACCATTTCCTTTTCACATCCAATATCCAATAATAAAAAAAATTGATATATTTAGCAAACTAAACTTCTGTATGAAAACAGGTAATGGCAATAAAATAATATATAAATAACAAATAAAATTTCAATTAATATAGCCTTGCAGTATAAAGATATTTCTCTCTCTCTCTCTCACACACACACACACACACACACACACACACACAGGCCTATTGCAATCACTTGTTGTATATCAATGGCAAGTTATATTTCTCAAGCAGTTCTTCTCTCATCTGACACATGTCCAGCCAAGCTAAACAGGACAAGTGGAGCATGTGCAGGGAAACAATTAAATAATAATAAAAACAAGTTTAAATGGGTAAATTTTCTATAAATATTTTTGAGTCTTCATTTTCTTTCTGACATAGCCTAGCTTACTTCAGTTCTTGTTAAAACACACCAGACATGCAAATTCTTTGCATTTTGGGCACTTTTTGGATGAAATCATATTTATTTTGTCCATCAAAAGTGTGCTTTCACTTAAATTGAGCGCAGCAAAAATAGATTCGGCGCCGAAACCCGCGCTTCACTGTTGCTCACGCGACGCTCCTGCTCGACACTCACACGCTGCTCCGGCTCCCGGTGTGAATGCACTCATTGATTAACATGCACGCCGAACAAAAAAAAAAAACCGCGCTGCTCCCGCTTGTGGTGTGAAACGGCCGTAATTCACGAGGTTTCCTACATGTGCGCGTTCCGTGTGCACGTGTGATGCTGATGTCGCGCGATGTTAATCATGCGGCGCCCGAGTGCATTTGACCGGCATAAAATCGGATTATGTCAGACTGACCGGCCGGTCGCCGATCACGTGAAAACCGGCCGATTCCGGTCACCAGCCGATCAATCGGTTCATCTCTAATTTCGACGGATTGGAAATGGGCTTGAATGAGCTCTTTGCCAGACTAACTTTCAGAGCAAATCTAAATTTGCCGGAAGCTGTCTGGGTTTTCCCAGGCTAGTCCAACACCTCATTGTGCTAAAAAAACATTATAGATATGCGTTGATTTTTCCACGAATTAACTTATTGTCCGGTGCCTCGGCATTCACAGCTTTGGAAGTGGCATACGTCAGTTTCATCGGGGTATTAATGATCATTTTGGAGCACATTTAATCTGTAGCTTTTCCATATCAATAGAGTCTCTCGCTATTCCCAGTTGGCCATGAGGAGTTTGAACAAACGCGGTCATTGCGTGATAGGAATAGACATTCTGCGCCCGAGGTCAGGTTCCATGGAACAGTTCGTCTGGGATGTGGCAGCCTTCTGGAGGTTGTGGTGGAAAGAGCAACATCAGCATTTTCCCTGCAGCGCTCCGTCATTCTGCGAGTGTCTGAAAGCCTCAGTGCGAGAGAGTCGAGAGAGTATGGTGGAGTTGACGTTCTGTGGAGGTTTTGTCGGGTGTTGGTGGGAGCGCTGTAGTGTGAGACTGGAGGAAGAAGCTGTTCACATTCTCTCTCTCTCTCTCTCTCTCTCGCTCTCTCTCTCTCGCTCTCTCTCTCTCGCTCTCTCTCTCGCTCTCTCTCTCTCTCTCCCCCTGTGATATCAAGTTTCTTGCTCTTCCAGCACCCTGCAGTTTTGCAGTTGACAGGCTCTGTTGGCATTAGTCGACCAGACAGTGTTTATGGTAGTCGAGGCAAAACCTGTCAACAGACTTAAAGGTTTAAACCTACACAATTAAATCACCCTTTTGCGTTCATTTAAAGTGGTTCTATGGCATGACATCTTTAAAAGCAAGTAGAAATATTTAGTTTCTGATTTAATGAGGTAATGAAAGCTGCATGCACAATTCTAAAAGAGTTTTGAATGAACTATATCATTATCAATTGAAATATGGACAGGAATGTCACCTGCCGTTATGGCTGCATCTTCTGCATTTGCAGGTGTTTTCAATGAACGGGGTCAGATGAGTTCAATATCCAAGTTAGATATGCTTCTGATTTCCCAGTGTGTGTGTAGGCCAGTACAGTGACGGGGTGCTAATGTGATGTTTTGGTGCTGAGGTGAATGAGGGTGTGAGATCCTGCTGATTATCTGTCCGTCGATCATGTGGAATGAGCAGCTGTGGAACGGAATGTTACAGTGGAGCTGCTCATATTTCAGAAAACACTTGCAGATCCTGCAGGCGCACTGTTACGAACATCACGTCATGTCCAGCTGACTGACTCAGCGTCTTTAGCTGTCGCTGCTCCGGCCTGATACCGCCTGTACATGTGTGCCAGACAAGATTTGAGCACAGAGTCATGGAAGTATTTATTTACTCCCTAATATCAGAGTAAACATGGTGTAAAATAATATTTTTTTATTGTTAAAGTGCACTAATTATGCTTTTTTGGATATTACCTTTCATACAGGGTGTAATAGCTCTTTGTGAATGTAAAAGATCTGCAAAGTTTTAATGATCAAAGTGTTTTCTTCTAAAAGAAATAATTGTTTCTGAACTGCCGACTGTTACAAACCTACATAACAATGTAACTAACAAATTTGCATATTGCCAGCTTATGGTTTTCATTGGCTGCTCGTGAACAACGTCTACTTTGCCGCGCCCTCAAACACTGTAGTTGTGGTCGAGACTGGAAGAGTTTGGTTCATATTGTCAACATGTTGAGAAGACGCTGTTTTTGCTGCAAATCCACTTTAATGCTCTTCCAAAGGATGAGAACTCGTGCTGGAATTGATACGGAAAACCAACGCTCTCATTTCTGTTGATATCATATGACTGTGTGTCAAGCACTGAGGAAGCTTCCGGAGCTGAAATTGAGATATACTAATGGGCGTTTTGTTTCTGACACACGCTGTAAGCGGTCGACCAATCACAACAGACTGGGCCGTCTGACCAATCAGAGCAGAGCAGGCTCTCAGAAAGGCGGGGTTTAGAGAGACTGAATCTTTGAACGAACCGTTTTCAGACTCTTTGAGAAATGAGGTAAAGTGCGATGTATATTATGAGAAAATGAAAATGTTTTTGACTTTGGCTTGTTGTCATTTCAGCACAACCAAGTTATGGCCATCTTGAGGATATTTATTAATACTCTACAACCAGTACATCCAAAACAAAATTAAGAACCTTTAAAATAGCATAATAGGGGCACTTTAATTGTTATTTCGTGACGCACAGAGTCTTGGGGTCTTTAAGATTTTTTTTTTAATGTTTTTGAATGAAGTTTCTTCTCTTATACTCACCAAGGCTGCATTTATTTAATCAAAAATACAGTAAAAACAGCAATATTGTGGAATATTATTACCATTTTAAAAGAACACTTTTCTATTGTAATATATTTAAAATGTAATTTATTCCTGTGATCAAAGCTGAATTGTCAGCATCATTACTCCAGTCTTCAATGTCACATGATCCTTCAGAAATCACTCTATTATGATGATTTGATGCTCAAGAAACATTTCTGATTATCGTCTGTTGTAAACCGCTGTACTTATGTTGAAACGTGATCCTTTTTTCATTATTCTTTGAAGGGAAAGAACAGCTTTTAAATATAAATATATTTTGTTACACATGTCTTTACTGTCATTTTTGTCACATTAATGCACCCTTGCTGAATAAAAGTATACATTTTTGTATAAGTCTGACCCCAGACTTTCTAACAGTAGTGCATAGAGTAGTTTGATAAGAACATTTGCTCTTTGTTTGTGGTTCAGAAGTGTGAACGAGCGATCATGTGTTGTGTGGTTTTTAAAGTGTCTATGGGTGAAAGCGTGCTCCCGTATACCTATTTCCATTCTGACTGAAGAGGGTCTGTGGTCCTAACCAACATAATTCACAGTTTCATAACTTCTGTTTCTCTGTGTGTCTGTCTTTGTTTCTCAGTGATGTGTTGGCTCTGCCCATCTTTAAGCAGGAAGATGTTAGCGTTCCCGTGGAGTCTGACACCAAGAATCCTCCGTTTCAGTATGTGCTGTGTGCCGCCACCTCTCCTGCTGTGAAGCTTCACGAGGAGACGCTCACCTACCTGAACCAAGGCATGTCGTTTCTTTCTCTATCCCTGCAAGAACACGCAGAGGAGGTTTTCAATAACACACTTTCCCCTCCCATGCAGGCCAGTCTTATGAGATCCGAATGCTTGATAACAGGAAAATAGGGGAGATGCCTGAACTCAACAAGACTGTGAAGGTGAGAGATCATGTGTGTTTTGTCAGTGCAGTGCGCTTGAGGTTTCGTGTAGTGTGGCGTCTCCTGCACCAGTGAATCTACAGCGCTGTGGTTAAATAAATAGTTGCTGTCGTCGGGCGGAAACCTGTCCAAAACTGATGCTTTTCAGGAAATGGAAAAGGCACAGTATTTTTGTAAATAATTAAACACTGTGTTGTCAAAGTTGATATTGTGGCTTTATATATGGTCAGAAACTTGCACGTGTCATTGTATTATTAACATTTCACCGAAATCAAGCTCAAATAGAGTTACGAGGTTTTTGACCAGCAAAGATTAGACACGCATGTTTTATCCATCATTAGAACGGCCGCATCTGAGGCAGTAAGTGCATTGCATTACATTTTCATCATCTTACAGGTTATAAGGTTTATTGTAGCTATGTGGACACTTCGTTTTTCATGTCATTTGACCAAAATCTCATGTTATAAAAGATAAAGTGCTTCACAGTCTATTGAAGACAGTATTGTCTGTGACTCGACAACAAATGCTATACTAAGATGCTCTTCTCCGCTCCTCAAATACATAAAACATCAGCCTTTTTATATATATATATATATATATATATATATATATATAAGTGTTTCTTGAGTAAAGAAAACGCTGTACTTATTCAAACAACCAGTTGTTTATTTACCCTTGCATTGCAAACAAGCAGAGACGGTCCCTAATGTGTGTGGCTCTTTATTCATGACAGAGGTGGGTGGAGTTATGAGGATTGACTGACAGTTTGAGGATCCAATGGAGTTACGAGGTTTAGACAAGTTCTTTTCAATACTTTTATTTGGCTAAATATTTGCTAAACCCACAGAAAGACGTAAAGGGCGACCAATAGTAATGATTTATGGAAAAAATAAAAATGACAAAATAAGATGCAAGGTTTCTGCCGGACAGCAACATTATATTTAACTCAGGTTGAGAGTTTTGATCAAATTTATTTTGGTCAACAAAAGTGTTTTGCAGAATGATGCAAATAAAGATCAACCAATATGTTAATGACCAATATGAAACTGATTATTTTTAGATTTAAGTGTTTTTATTGTGCTTAAATGTTTGATTTATTGTTTTATATTTTTAATGGCTAAATGGCTAAATCACAAACCTCTGAAAGTGAATGGCTGCGTTATTTGACTAATACTCCATTGAATAAAAAACCATTTCAACAACAAAAATGTATGAAAGCAATACATTTAAATACTCAATTATTTGTGAACAGTGTTGTTCACTGGCACAGTTGTGTCATGGCGTTGTTGGATGCCAGTTATCTGTAAATATGACCATTAATAATTGCTAACCAATTAAGTAAAAAAGGTGAATTGAAAAAGACACTTGTCTCTTATGCTCGCCAAGGCTGCATTTGTTTGATCAAAATACAGTAAAAACAGTAATATTGTGAAATATTATTACTAATTAAAGTAAATGTAATTTGTTCCTGATGCAGGGAATTGTCAGCATCATTACTCCAGTCTTCAGTGTCACATGATTCTTCAGAAATCACTCTAATATGATGATTTGATGCTCAAACATTTCTGATTATCAACGTTGAAAGTTCAAAAGGACTCCATTTATTTGAAATGGAATTTATGCATGAATTTATGCATTTGATCCATGAATGCTGAAAAAAAATATTAGTTTCTTTCAAAACCGCGATCTTACTCACCCCAAACATTTGAACAGTACATAGACAATATTTATTTTGCGTTGTCTTTGCTTGCCGCGTACAGAAACAAATGTACACCATGACCAATCTAATCTGAATCACAACCAGATTACTCTTTTAATGAATCGCATCACAAATTACTGTTTTGAATCAGTCTGAGGAATCCTTCACTCAGGTGACCGCAAGTCTTGCTGTATTTGTGTTTTTGAGAGCAGCAAGTAAAGATGTAATGGACGTTTGCACACTGTTTTTATATCATCAAATTCAGGCAAAAAGCTCACAACTCCTTTCTTTTGCCGTGGTGCAGTAGATCCAGCGGTGCAGGAAGGACTGGTGTGGTGTATGGCTCTTTAAGAGTGCTGCTTGTCCTGATGGTTTTGTGTTTGTGTGTGTTTGGTTTGGGGTGAATTATAGAGTTTAGTTAGGGTGGTTTTCCATGACCGAAGGCTTCAGTACATGGAGCATCAGCAGCTGGAGGGCTGGAAATGGAATCGGCCTGGCGACCGCCTCCTCGACATCGGTGAGAGCTTGTTGTGTGATTACATTAGTTTGCTGTCATCATTTTGTTCAATCTGTTTTTTGTTTGTTTCAGGATAAGCGTTTCAAAGCAGCATAAAGCCTCGGGAGAGGGAGTTTTTACTGTGCGTCATGTGTCTGTTACAGATATCCCCATGTCAGTTGGCATCACCGAGCCCAACACACACACGTCACAGCTAAACGCAGCAGAGTTCCTGTGGGATCTTTCCAAACGAGCCTCTGTGTTTGTGCAGGTACACACAAGCAAACACTCTGGCATGTTGTGGTAGTTTAAAGGTTAAAGTCAGCATGAATCGGAAGTTGCGATAGTCTTTTCTTCGCCATTGTGACGCATATCCGAATGAAATGGCTTCTTGAACAACAAAAATGTAGGGAGGGATTTGATTTTGACTGTGCTGCCGGAATAATGTCAAAACCCAGAAGACTGGTTCCCTTGAGATTTTCCTGTGGGGTTTTATAATGGGGTTTTTCAATTTCTGATTAAAATAAGGTCTGTGGTAGAGCTGCATGGTTAATCATTAAAAGATCATGATCTCGATTCAAACACCCATGCAAACTTCTTCCTAAATGACAACAATTCGGCTTTGTCTATCAAACCGTTGACAAGTACGATCACAGCGAACATTCAGATCTGTCATGTATAGATATGAAATAGCTTCACAAACAGTCTTTTCAACCACACAGTATCACTATGAAATAATCACAGAAGTCTGGGATAAAAGTTTATAGTTCAGATATAAACACTGATGTCTACGGTAGCGAATAAAATAGAGTAAATTACCTTGACGCTTGAAGTATTGTATCGATTACATCGTCACGCCAATAGGTTGCGACAAGAGACTCTTCAAATTGTAAGTGTCATTGAATCATTCATTCAAGAGATTAGTTAATAAAATCCTGATTCATCCAGTTATGAAACGAGTCATTGAATCATTCATTCAAACTGATTTTTAAAAAATTCATTCAGATAAATTAAACATTTTAAATAGACTGCAGCAATTAACATTTTTTCAGAACCTCTAGTGAATTTCTTTTGACATTGATATCTAGACTGATAGGACTATTTGGTAATGTTGCCATCATATTCTGGACATTAAATGCTGTTGGTTGAATACCCATTCACTGTCTGCTTGATGGTGCTTCTGTCTTTCTTATGCAAGATGCTCCTGTATAATAAAGTATAAGCACATGAATGCAGTTACACATTTACTGGTGCGTCAAGATACCCACAGCTGTTTGGTGTAGTTAATGAATAGAACATGCCTGAAGCACAATCTCATTGGCCAGAAATTCTCTGTCACTCTCAAAGGAGCGATGCAGATGTTTTTCCAATAGAGAGTGAGGATGTTTGAGATGATCTAAATGTCCCAGACATGTTGGAGAGCGTCTGATTTGCCCCACTGACTTTGACATTATCTCTTGACCTTGGAAGCATCTGATCAAGTTTCAAACATATGAATATCATTCCAGTTGATTAAAACCATATCTGGCACATCCTAATCTGTGCAGAAATCGTGTAATGCATGCCAAGGATAATCTCAAAACTGCTCCAGGAAGCGATTATGTGCTCCACGTTAATTATCTTTCTTTCCTTCCTTCTCTCGTTGAAGGTCCATTGCATCAGTACAGAGTTCACCCCGCGGAAACACGGCGGAGAGAAAGGAGTTCCATTCCGGATCCAGATCGACACCTTTAAACAAAATGAGAGCGGAGAATACACTGAGCACCTGCACTCTGCCAGCTGCCAGATCAAAGTCTTTAAGGTGACGTCACGTGCATGCAACCATGCATCAAATGCAAGGAAATGTATATTTGGTATATAAGACCTCAGGTTTGAATTTATACCCCACTTATTTCTACTAAACTGAATGCTTATTAATGATTCAAACCAAGCTTTTTAACAACATATGACATGAGTCTTCAGGATGCACTAAAGTGTTTCTCTTGTCTTGCTATAAACAGCCAAAGGGAGCAGACAGAAAACAAAAAACGGACAGAGAGAAGATGGAGAAAAGGACTCCGCAGGAGAAAGAGAAATATCAGCCCTCTTATGATACCACTATTCTATCAGAGGCAAGAATATTTAAGTAACGTTTTGTTGGCTTGTTTGTTTTCCTACACAATTAAATGACAGTGATCTTGGATTTTACTCTGGCACCTATTGGTGTGGATGCAGCTGCGCATAAAAAAAAGTGTTCGGCTACTGATTGTAGAAAAGGCCTATTCATAGATGTTTGTCACATGTGATTAATTTAGTCCGATAATGAGGGGTTGCTAAAGTGAATAGTGTTTAGCTGGTCATGTTACACCCAGCATGTGGCAGGAATCACCTTATGTCGAGTTTAATATCAGGCCTAAAATAAGCTGAGTCTTCATCTCATGTCCAATAGGCTTGCAGCAGTAGTCGGTGTTATGCGGTGTACAACGATTACACTATTTGCCCACCCCGACACCATCTCCACTGCTGTTTTGCTTTTTTATGGAAATAAAAATAATTTAGTTCAGTTGGACAATCGACACTACAATTCTAAACTGAAAGCGTCTGCTCTGCTCCATATACAGCACGAGCTGCAGAGTCGCAGCACAGTGCAGCAGGAGTCAGGTTTCACATGATGAGAGTAAGAAGAGATGACTGACAGCACGATGGACAGAGGATTTGGTGCGTAACAGATCCTGAGCGTAATTGACAAATATCTTATCTTGTAAAATGTGCGGTCAGTACCGCCGCGTGATCGCAAATTCGAATTCAAAAGCGATTTCAATACCGCGCATATTAGCGGCTCGCTAATGCACGCAAATCACAGACGATGACTCCACCCCCTGGTGTTATCGGTAATACCAGTTTATTTACCTGTGTGTGTGTGTGAATTTCCTCACCGCGTGACATCCCTAATGTCAAAGTACATCATTTCAAACAGTTTAAATACTATTAATTTCTATAGGATTTAAACTTTTTACAGAAAGAATATATACCGCTTATACCTCCTGTGACAAGCAAGAAGCAAATCACGGTTCATGGCTGACGCATTAATCGGCTGTTTAAAAAAAAAAAAGAAGGGACGAGCTCTTTTAATATGTTGTTCTTAAACTTCCTGTTCCAGTAGCAAGGACGCCAAAACTAGTTTTTTTAGGGGGTATTTAGTTTAAAAAAGACTTTGTGCTCCTTTAACTTGATTCAAATATACCCGTGTGTCTGTTTGACTGATGTGTTCACTTGTGTGCGTAGACTCGATTGGAGCCTGTGATTGAGGAGGCTGTGGAACATGAGCTAAAGAAATCTAGCAAGCGGACACTTCCTGCAGACTGTGGAGATTCCATCGCCAAAAGCAAGAGAGGAAGTGTAAGCGCCCACTCTCCTCTTCTGTGTTCAGTTCACTCATTCCAGACTCCAAACCTTTGTCCATATTTGTTTGTAGATCAGTCTTCTTGATCAGTGTGTGTCGGGTCTAGAACTGATAGTCCACCAAAGGTTAGTTGATAATATACTCCAAAAACTCCAGTACGCAGTCCATAATGGACATGTGGTAATTGTATCGGGCAGGAAATCCAAAGTGTAGGATCATATCGAGAGGGTAAAGGATGACCACAAAAAGGTGATGTGCAAACATTCTTTGACCATTTGAAACATGTATGTAGTAGCCTAACGTTAGCCGCTTTACATGGCAGCTCACTCTGTTATCCTAGGCTTCCCTAGTTCACTAGTCAGGGCACTGATTAAGGAGTCAGCCATTTCAGAGCCGTCTCAATTGCAAAATCCTTTCAGTGCACTAAACGTCCACTACCTAAATGTCCCACAATGCACCGTGAAAACCAGAGAGCATTGATGTTTACTGTTCCCTTAACGAAAGTGCTTAAGCGCAAAACAAATCTTGTCATCAAACTCAACACGCATCATGACACGATAGACGCTTCGAAAAAAACACACTTTGTTCACACTTGTAGTTCTGTTCGCTTGGTTAGTTTTAGTCCTGGTCCGCTTAACGTTCACATTGCTTTTTCGAACACCAAACCTATAGGGATATGTTCACAATCTCAACACACCCGTAATTATATTTCAGAATACATTGCTAGACGGGTACTAAATTTAATCACCTAGCTTCCTTTTTTTTTTTTGTTAATAATGTTGCAGGTAATATCAAAAAACAAAGTATTTATTTATCATAATGTACTTTAAATAGCATTTAAAAATGTCAGAAAAATATCTGTTCTGCTGTAATGATGTTGTCACGGTGTATTCCTGTGACTACACATGGACTGAGTACACATACACACACATACACAGACGCCATGTTAACACGGTCTGTTTGCCGACACTGATGATCATGTACAGACGGATCTGTGTTGCGTTTGAGCGTATTGTTTAATATTCCGGGGTGTTGTTGTGTATTATATCCTATATATAAGTCTATGTACAGTTATGGGTCTTGCGTGTCTATGTGCCGGTATATGAATCAACAAAAGCGTATATTGTATAATAACAGATTCGTTTATCTTTTCATTACTAACAGAAATAATCACATCACCATTTTCAGCTGGTCCGTATCGTTTATTGAGAACAGCGCCATAAATGTTACAAATACACTTGCAGTTAAAAACCTGATTCATTTATTCAGTGTATTTGCCCCATCTGAGCAGCACATCTGTTGCGTGTGATGTACTAGAAGATTACATCTGTCATATCTGTAAATATGTACTTTTGTTTGAATTTGTTCAAACAAATGCAGTGCATAGAACTGCAGATTCAAGTTGAGAACGATAGTAAAGGGAAGTGCTGTTTGAGTTTACTGTATATGCAGATCAGATCTTTGGATTTAGATTTAGCTGATCTTGTTATATATTGTAAATATTGTACAGTTCTTATTTATTTAACTTTTTTTTGCACATTTATTGTGGGACCAATAAATCACCCTCAAACCTGACTCAGCGGTTTCCCTCATCCCCTTCTCCATTCGCCGGTGCAATCTTAACAAGGACATTGTCATGTCACTATCAGTGTCGCAATGTGTATTGAGCCAGGGTCCCTACTGTACTGTACTTACCAGTGCTTGAATTCATGTACACTATACTGATTCACTACCTAGGGAGCTGATTGATTTGCAGCCGACCCGACACTGCATAAATTAATATTATAAACATTCGACTAATGGCTTAAATGAACGACCACCAGTCGACTACAACAATCTTTTGCCGGGGGAACTTGCATTAGTGTGACATCAGAGATCTACACTAACACTTTTATTTAGGTTCACTTTTGACTCGTCACGTATCTCTTCTTCTCCCACTGCAGTGTTCTCCATGGCCAGATAATGCGTACGTCAACCCCATCACAGCAGCTACACCGACCTTCACCTCCAGCACAAACTCCTACAGCACTACTAGCAGCACAGTACCAGACAGGTGACACTCGTGCAGCATCTCTGTGTGCCGTGAACCACAGTTATGCATTGTCTAACGCTTTTACCTTTGTTTTTAGTGAGTCATCTTCACCTAACCACCAAGGGGATGCTGGTAGCCCCGTGTCTGTGGAGGTTAGTATGTTTGCATGTCATATTTTTACTAACTGCACCTTAAGTTGCAATTGCACCTTTAAATGAAAATAATTCAGTCTTTGAACTTTCTGCAGTCTCTGAGTCCCACATCCTCTATACAAGACGTACAGAAGTGGCTCCTTAAGAACAGATTCAACTCATACACTCGCATTTTCACCCATTTCTCAGGTATTTACACATGCACATGACCAGTTTTTAGGTCAAAAGTTAAACTACACTAGGGCTGGGTAAAAATAGTGACCAGTTAGAATCAGTCTGAAACACCTGCATGTATAAATAAGTCTCTTTCAAATGTAAGTAAAATGGACCATAGAAGAGAAATATAAAATCAGACTGAATCTAAATTTCTGAATCAGAATGTAATCTAGGAAATCTTTGACGATACCCAGCCCTAATAGACCCACAACATTAAACTAAAAGTAGTCAATAATGAGACCAATTAGTGTTTTCCCATCTCAGGTTCTGATCTACTGAAATTAACTCGTGACGATTTAGTCCAAATTTGTGGTGCGGCCGATGGAATCAGACTCTACAATGCACTTAAAGCACGGTAGGATAAAAAAAAAAGAGTGATGTTAAATATAAATTATGTTTTTTTTACACTTATGAAAGAGTGAACTGAAGAGTTGTTCACACTGTGTGTGTTTGTGTCCCTGTGCAGAGCAGTGCATCCTAGACTCACGGTCTACGTGTCTCTGGAGTCGTCTCTGAGCGAGAGCCCTCTGCTGGAGAAACGTGGCCGCAGCAAAAACGGCAAACAGGGCAGTCCCGCATCCATACCTGGTATAGAAACTTGCGTTCCTAACATACCACAATCACGGAGCATATATTGTTTTGCAACAACAAACATGCAGTGCAGCATCATTCAGCAACACAGAAATGCTTGATCTATCATAATGAACTTTCAAAAACTACTATTAGTGATGAACCGAAATGTTCACTTCTTTTTCCGGATGCACTATAAATCTAAAATGTGAAAACCGTAAGCCGAATTACTAAATTAAAATGCACAGGGTGTTGTTTTTACATTGGTGACATAAAACGGCATTCATATTAATTAACCTTATTCTAATGATTACTGAATTTTAGTCAGGAATTTGAGCATAATTATATTACAGTATTTAAACTGTTTGAAAATTGTTGGACAGACATGAGACCAACTAGCAATTTTTTTTATTTTTTTATTAAGCAGTAAGGATGCATTAAATTACAAAAAAATATATATCAATCAAATGCTGTTCTTTTGACCTTTCTATTCATTAAAGAATCCTGAAAGAAAAAAGTCAGTTTCCACAAAAATGTTGCAGCATGACACAAAATATTGATAATCAGAATTGTTTCTAAAGCAGCAAATCATCATATTAGAGTGATTTCTGAAGGATCATGTGACACTGAAGACTGGAGTAATGATGCTGAAAATTCACAGGAATAAATTATATTTTAAAATGCATTCAAATGGTAAAGTTATTTTAAATTCTAAAACTATTTCACAATATTATGGTTATAATGTATGTTTAATTAAATAAATGCCTAATCAGTGAACTGGTGAGCATTTAAACTTTAATTAACATGTAAAAATCTTACCATCCCCAAACTATTAAACAGCAGTTTATGAGATATAGATGCAGCAAAAGCCACGTTGAGAAAAACAACAATCTCTTTCTCATGCTGTCCTCTAAAACACAAAACCATAACAACTGATATTTGACCCAGCAAGCAACAATAAACATAATGGATCGTATAAAGCACTATATAAATAAATGTGATTGACGACAACAAGACCATAACACAAACCCGACACAGTTCTCTCTATAGCCACTTCTAAGAACTGATGTAGTTTAACCTCTCGGGTCAGACCCCAAACTCATTTACCAAGAAGAGGAGGTCACCGAAGTCTAAAATATGTGTATGGTTGTTTTGTTGGTTGGAAAAATACTTTTATTACTGCTTTGTCACACATCGCATCACAGCCTAATGTAAAGTTGGCTAAGACTTTATTTTACAGTGTCTTCGTTACACGGGACATGTATTTACTATAGTTATAATAACAGTTAATTATGCAAAATTATAAGCAACCAAACCCTGCTCTAGTAACTACATGTAACGTGTCACAAGAACACTAAAATAAAGTGTTACAGAGTAATTACAGTTAATTATGCATAATTACATGCAACTCACTATAAAACACACCCTAATTTTAACCCTAACCCTATTATAGGTACATGTTGTTGTTAAATATTACTCAGTACTTAAATGTAAAATTACACTATAACAAGGACACCTTAAAATAGTGTTAACTAAAATTATTAATCCTGTTTGTCTTTTATGAATTAGGTCAAAATCTTCCCGTTTGCTTTTGGTTCTGCAGATGTAATATGTTTTAATTTAGGCTTTGTCCTGTGAAATGTTCAATCCTCCATCATCATTGAACTTGTTTTAAAGTGTGTCTGTGTTTGTTTAGTTTACCATGCGCTTTACCTTGAGGAGATGACCGCTTGTGAGCTCACTAAGAAAATCTCCAGTGTCTTGGCGCTGCCGATGGTCCACATCAACCAAGTCTACAAACAGGGGCCCACAGGGATACACATACTACTCAGTGACCAGGTAAACACACACCAGAAACAGAGAATCTCTTCTCTTTCCCTGTTATCAGTGTAAGCTGGCCATCCATGGCTGCTCATTTGAATAATATTTTGCATCATGCCACAGATAAAATACACTCCATTGTGGGCTTTTTTGTGCTGTTATCATTTGCCATGAATGGGACATGTCGGTGAGAAACATCATGTGACTTATTTGTCTAATGAATGGTAACATCATGTACTGTTAAAACAGACTGATGCAATATAAATTGATTGTGATGTGTATATATATAATATTATATAGTCTAACATACATGCTCTACCATCCAAAAGTTTGGTGTCGGTAAGATTTGTCAATGGTTTTAGAAAGAGTCTGCTCACCAAGCCTGCCTTTATTTGTTCAAAAATACATTAAAAAGTGTGATATTGTGAAATATTATTACAATTTGAAATAACTGTTTTCTATTTGAATATATTTTAAGATGTAATTTCTTCCTGAGATCAAGCTCTCTAGTCTTCAGTGTCGCATGAAACATTTCTGATTATTATCAATGTTGAAAACGGTTTTTCTGCTTCATATTTTTGTGGGAACCATGATCCGTTTTTTTGAGGATTCTTTAGTGAATATAAAGTTCAAAAGAACAGCATTTGTTTGAAATGGTAATCTTTTATAACAATATAAATGCCTTTTGACACATTTGATCAATTAAATGTGTTCTTGCTGAATAAAAGTATTAATTTCTCTCAAGAAAAAAACCCTAGTGATCCCAAACTTTTGAACAGTAGTGTACGTACATCATATAAATATGATTTATTAAGGCATGCAGCAAAACGTTTTTATTTTATTTTTTTGCTAAGAACAAAAAAAAATGTTTTTTGTTTTTGTTTTTTTTACAAAACCAATGTCAGCTGTTAACATTGACAGCTACTGTTTTATGTTTTAATATAAAAGTAATTATAGCAATAATGATATTGACTACATTGAACAAATTGAAATCAGTCAGTTCTGAAGATCAGGTTTGGAAAACAGATCAGATGACTGTAGCATGAACAAGACCTTAGTAACTCAATTATGTCCTCATATATATATGATACTCTTTTCTTTTTGTCTCTTACAGGTGGTTTATAACTTCCTTGATGAGAGCAGTTTCATTGTCAGCACAATACAAGGTGAAACATTTTCTCACAACACCAAAAAAAGTTTCAAATAAATCCTCTCGACGCTTTTCCTGTTCTCCACGTCATCTCTCTGACTGTTTCTTTCTCAGATGACACCAGTGATGGGTTTCACCTCGTTCTGAAGTAGATCTGCCGTACGTGAAGCAGAGAGTGCGATGACATCACAAGGCTTCATACTGCCGCTCTCGAGCATTGAGCGAGTTCCCTCCATCCTCCTCTCTCCTCCTTTCCTTATCTCTCTCTCTCGTTCTTCACGTCTCAGACGTCGGAGAGATCGCCGGGGTTGGACAGGGCCTCCTAACTGTTAGAATCTGACTTCAGTGTGTAAATTGTTTCATATTGAAAACACTTAAACTGATGCCAGTGTGTGCAAGCGGTGGGCTTTTAAGTGTGTGCGCGAGTGAGTTTTTAAAGGTTGAATCGGGAGGGGATGGAGGTGAGCGGAAACCGCAAGGAAGTGGAAGAGAACTGTGAGCACTTTTACTTAATTGGTGGAAGAACCCGAGCATCCGGCGCCGATCCGGCTCAGACTCTGTCCTCACTTTGCTAGGTGTGAACGTGCAGTACTTACCTGAGTTTGTTGGCCTTTTGTCTGAGTTGTCGAGCGTTTCGCGGCCTGGCCTGCAGACGCCATCGCAACCCCTCGGTAGATAGTGACGACCTCTCGTTCAAATGTGGGGAACCGCGTCCTGACTTCGGCATGCGCAGGACGTCTTTGTCTGTCTATATGGATGAAATAATTCCTTGAGTTCGAGTACTAACATGAGGTTGTGAGAAGTTTTGGGTATATCCTACTCTCGTCAGTGCTGATTTCCTCTCTTAAGACCAATCCCCATCATTTCCTCTGTTGACTATATTCAGTTAGTTTCTTAGCATTTACTTTGTGCTTAGCCAAATGAATTAAGTGTCAGCTAGTTCCACACGTTTAGAATTAAATAATGGGATTTGTAGGATTTTTAGATTGATGGTTGTGCTTTTTATTTCCTGTGCCTGGTAACTAACACTGCCCTTTATAGTAGCTCCTGGCACGGATTATAACACGATTATTGATAAACGAGCACAATCACAAGCCTCCATAAATTATATTTCCCTTAATGCCTTTGCATTCTTTTAATTTGTACCTTTTTGGCCTAGAATATGATGTTGACTGGTGCTTTTCTCAATGCACTCATGGTTTACAGTCAGCTGCTCCAGTTAAACCAGCCAGCCTTTCTTTTCTTTTTTTTTTAAATACTTTTTTCTTTCTTGAATAGAGACTGACTGTCGATCTCAGTAGTCATGTATCGGGCAGCTGTGCTTTGGCATGTACTGTGCTTATGATTGCCACTTTACAGAGGAGCATGGTTGTAAGATTGTTGACTCCTTTTAACTCTAAAAAAAACCCTAAAAATTAAAAAAGGAATGGCCAAGTCTGCACTGAAACCGAAACCACAATAAAATGTCACGCCGTTTGATACCTTGCTGTCGTTGGATGCTCACTTAGACTTTTGGTGTACGTGTGACGTTTCCAGGTTGAACAAATGATCAAAGTCTGAACACATGGTGAGGTGCGTTGTTCTCTTCCTCAGATCAAATGCTGTGGATCATCGGACTGTCCTCTGTGTTTCCGTGATGATAATCATGGTGCCCTCACGTCACTGTCTGTCTAAAGAAGCCTCTCTTCCATTGGGGTGCTGAGATGTACACAATTAATGCCTGTACCAAAATAAAAATAATTTTCATATATTGTCTCTGGAGTGTTTAATATAATCAAAAGTGAGAGGGTAATGCTTTTGAAATGTAATTGCTTTTTTTGTGGGCAAGGAGAAATGAATGGTTAAAATAATACTCGCATTACATTACATTGTTTATTATATACCTTAAGGATGTCTGCAAACTAAAGACATTTATAACACGGGTGATTTTGCAATAGTATGCATTTAAAGTCACCATGAAATCAAATAGAAAATATTGTAGTATTTAATATAATTGTGCACATATTTTTTAATTCATGTGCCCTTGTAATCTTTAATTAAAATTACTTGCTCTCCGTCTTGCCGCGAAATCTCTTCACTGATGATGTGTTTACTGGCGAGAGGGCGGGGCAACCTGTCACTCACATGAGATCCACCAATAGCAAACCACAGCCATTCAATCAATTCCCCATGGACAAAATCAAGCCCCGCCCTACATTTTTTTTCTTGTTCGAGAAGGTTTCATTAGGATGTATGCATCACAATATGAAAGAAAAGACCATTGCAACTTCTGTTGAACAAAGGCTATCATTATGGGAAAAATGCTTCATCTAATAATTTAAGGTTAATCTTTAGCCAAATAATTAAAATGGTTAAATACATTGGTATTTCACCAACATATATAAGATGTATTTTAGACCTGTTGGGTAAATTCATTTCGCAATGTGGAAAATAAGCTTTATCCTAAATATGTTTTACAATAAAAAATACGTATCACTTTTGCAATGCTTCTGAATTACAGGTAACTGTATGTAACAGGCCATAAATAAATGGCCACATGACTAAATGGACGAGTCATAGGGTAAGATGTGTGTCAGTGTAAACTTATACTCTCTCCGCTAAAGTTAAAGCCTTGAACCAGTGAATTCCTATGTGGATCAAACTGGGAATTTCTCTTAATTTGTGAGACATTGTCCAATTAAGTGAATTTTAAATAAAAATTACTAAAAGTGATTCAAGTCGGTAACACTTTATTTTAATGTGTCCTTGTTACACATGTTAAATTTATTTAATATAGTAATTGAGCATAATTACATGCAACTGACCCTAAACCAAACCCCAATCCTACCCTAACCCCAGTAAGTACATGTACTTAATTAAAATTACTCTACTGGAGACTGCAGGAACGGCTCTCGAATGCGCATGCGTGACTTTGACAGTACATCTGACGCGATGACGCACTCAAGAGAACCAGGAAGTGCTCAGCCTTTGTTTTTGTCTGTCTGCAGTCTTCTCATTTTCCATTAGAACTGTGTCGTTCCCGCGGGCCTAAATGGCGACTTTTATTTCTGTCCCGTTGAAAAAGTCCTCAGAGGTCGACTTAGCGAAACCGTTGTTGAAATTTGTAACTGCCACGTATCCTCCCGGTGAGGAGCAGGCGGAGTATGTCCGTGCCGTGGAAGAGCTCAACAAGCTCCGCAAAAGTGCTTTGGGGAGGCCGCTGGACAAACACGAGAGCTCGCTGGAAATCCTGCTTCGGTGAGAGCCTGACAAGACAACTTCAGGGTGTTCATTTCTGCTACCTATGGCGTAGATTGTTAATTCATCTATGTAATTTGCTGAAGTGCTGATTATTTTCCTTTAGCGGATATCAGAAGCTGTGAGTTAAGTGAAGCTAGCTATAAATGAATCCGTTTTTATGTCATTTAATTTAATGATCATTTGTTCAGAAATAGTTTCGTCAAGAGTTTAGCTAAGTGATGAGTGATGACTACCGTTGGTGACCTTATCTGTTTTTATTGGCTTCATATACATGTTAAACGTAAACTGGTGTTGTTGCTCATGTTGGTATGGCATGTTGGTAGTATGTATACTTGTTTAGTGTTTACAGTCCACATATTTGTTTATGTGTGGTTTTCAGTATTTTTTGGGGAAGTTGACATAATGTGGTGTTATATGCTACTATTTCTAAAACCCTACATGTATATAATGCATACTTGTATTAATTGAGAGGCTACCAAGAATATTTGTACTGTTAAAATTCATTTGTCACACCCAATGACCATTAAAGATGAACTAGTTATCCCAAAACGGTTATTAAAATGGTGAAAAACATGAAAATTGACAAATTACATCATCTAAAATATACATTTATGCGTTAATATAAATGTCACCCCAAAATCTTAAAGTTGAATATAAAAAGTCCCTGCGTGCGTCAACTACCTATGAAACGTTATTATACGTCACCGGCTTCCTGGTTCTGCGTGACTCAGGTGTGTCATTCAGTCTGACCTCGTCAAACTTTCATTGTAAATTTAATGATGCATAATTCGACGCAAATAACCGAAATAAAAAATAAATTTCGTTTGAGCTGTTTGTATTGTACTCGCCTAGTTGTTTAAGCGGTTGAGTCCGTAATCTTCGACCTCGAGACTCTATTACGTCATATTTGAAATGACTGGGGTGGATACAGGTGTGTTAGTGACGTACAATTTTTATTTTTGGAATAAATACTGTATCTGTAAGCCAGCCAGCAGTTGATCAATGGAGCGTTAGAACAGTTACATTATAGGAAATGGTAGTTCATTTGTAAGAAAAAATAAATAAATCAGATTTGCTGCCTCATGCTTTCAGCACAAAATTTAACTCATAATATAACTTTTTTGGGGGGGTCTGTACTGAAATGTTTATTGCAAATTAACTGGGAAGTTGTCAAAAATAAATAATTTACTTTGATTTTATCTGAGTTCTCTCACTTTGAGAACTGTAAGACAAATTTACAAAGTCATTCAGTCTTTCGGGATAGTGTCCTTGTTACAGTGTAATTATACATTTAACTACTGAGTAATAATAATTAACTACTTACTATAGGGTTAGGAATAGGGGATGGTTTAGGGTTAGTTGCATGTAATTATGCATAATTTAAACTTTTTACTACAGTAATGTAACATGTGTAACAAGGACACTGTAAAATAAAGTGTTACCGTATATTTGTTTTCTATATTTTTTTCCCAATTGGACATTTTCTATATAATGTAACCTTGCTTTCTGGGATACCCCCCTGGTCTTCATATTAAAGGGATAGTTCACCCAAAAAACGAAACTTCTGTCATTAATTACTCACCCTCATGTCGTTCCAAACCCGTAAGACTTTCGTTCATCTTCGAAACGCAAATGAAGATCTTTTTGATGAAATCGGAGAGATTTCTGTCCCTCCATTGACACCTACGCTACTACCACTTTGATGCTTCTAAAACTTCATAAAGAGATCGTAAAACTAATCCATATGAATTGAGTGGTTTAGTCCAAATTTCCTAAAGAGACTCAATCGCTTTATATGATGGACACATTGAATTTAGTCTTTTATTCACATTTTAACATTGATCAGCGAACATAAACAGAAGCTCAACCGAACCTGCTTGATGTGCGAGAACACACCTCTTGCGGAAGCTCAATCGTGCTGCGTAACACGAGAATGAACCTTACGTTCTGCATGTCAATTTGTGGTTAAATGTAGTTGAGGTAATGTACTGGCTGGTATCGACTTACGCCATCTGTTATGTGAATGAGCCATGTGTTGCTATAGGAATACGTTTTTTGTTTGCTGCTTTGTAGCCATGCTGAATGATCCAGATGAATGGCCTGCTTTGTAGCTCCTAGTTAGACTGGTGTTTGGTTTGTGTGATGACACTTAAGAGGTATTCCCCCGTGAGTCCACAGTGATGTTCTTTTAATAGTGCCGACAAGGGGCAAGGAGTTGTAGATATATATTTTTTTAAATGGACCAGAGATGTGGGGAAACGCTCCTCTTTCCTTCCATGAAGGAAATGTCATTGTGGTAAGTGTCACTAGCTAGTTCCGTAGCAATGAAGTTGAGTAACTTCAGCTAAGTCAGTTGGTTCTTGCGTTCAGACTGACACAGTCACATGAGAATACTGTCATGGCTAAACTATTCGTGTCATTATGCACTGTTGAAATTAAAACAGACTATTGGAGTATGTTTTGACAAGAAAATACAATTTCAGTGTTTCTAATTCCAAATTTCATGTTTGACTCTATATTACTTGCTGTTACTTTGCAATTATTTGTGAAACATTCTACTAATTTTTTAATAAACTGTTTCTACACCAAATTGTTTTCAGGGTAGTTTAAATTCCATCCAAAGAAATGAAAGTGTTTTTCTCCAGCCTTTCTATTTTAACCTTTCTTTTCTCATTGTGTCTCTCCCCTCTAGATATTATGATCAGCTCTGTGCAATCGAACCCAAATTTCCTTTTCCAGAGGTATCACTTATAAATTCACAATCACAGACATTTTTTTAAAATGACTATATTTTTGAGTCATTTGAGCAAATTACTAATGTTTTTTTTTTTCCAGTTATGTCTGACATTCACATGGAAAGATGCTTTTGATAAAGGATCACTTTTTGGGGGATCAGTTAAGCTTGGTGAGTATTTTTACGTGATTTCGGAAACACCATATGCACACAAACAAATGCATGCCAGGTGAAAATAATTTGTACTTTCGATTGCATGGCAAAAGTGCCTTAGAGTTTATATCTTTTCAAGACATTTAAGCTATTGCCAGATTCAGATATCACTTAACAGAAATTGAATATAGCGTTTAAACAATTATATGTTAATGTTTCTGTTAGAGCATGCATCAATAAATATCATATCTATATCATGCGTATTCAAGGAAACCGTGGACCCATTAGAAATGGAGTCTGGCACCTAATCCAGTAAAAAGGAAGGGCAGCACAGCTTGGGATCCCTTATTAACATAAAAAGCTTATTGATGTTTGCACATAAATAATGTTATCTCCACTACTAACTTGCTCTTTCACTACACATGACCCAATGTACAGTTTATTTACTATTGCATATTTTCTTACAACATGTTACCTCTCTTTTTTCAAATTTGAACATTTTTTCAATATAGAGGGTCCTGGTTTTATTGTGAAATGCTAAGTGGTTTTCTAATGCAATCTAAAAGTCCATTAACTTACAAAGCTTAAAGAGGACCTATAATGCCCTTTTACAAAGTCTTGATTTAGTTTTTGGGTCTACTAGAATAGGTTTTCATGCATTTCACATTTTTTTCATTGTTGCGGCTCCTCTCTTCCCAGTCACTCAGTAACACCATAGACAGTAAAAGAAATGGACACAGCGACCCCATTGATTTCAACGGAGAAGACTTGAAGCCCGATTATTGCACTTCCTGTCTGATGTCTGAGCGACTGCGCAGGCTCAAACTGAGCGTGACGACAGTCTGATTGTTGAAATTCTTCTAGTAGCTGTGCCAAGACAAATCTGAATCACCTAATTCCTCAAAAACGTTGTTGAAATATTTTGTCCCGTTGCTTTTATGGACTCTCTATTTATGGGCTTCTCCCTTGACTTTGTGCCTTCATGTCCCCCCGATTGCCTCATAGACAGTAAAAGATTGCTGCGAGCTTCTCCTCCTGTCTATACGGTAATGTCTCTATTGTTCGACAGAAAGTCCCGTGGTTATGACGCAATCTTTAGCCTATTTTTACAAAAACGGCTTCTACGGGGTCGTAACGTAAGATACAAATTAATGGAGCATTTTATACATTGTCGTGTTTCTTTAGAAATAAATAATCGACAAATTAAGCCTTTGGACGCCTCAGATGGAAAGTTATTCGCTGTAAAAGTGACCCCAAAATGAATGGGAGTCAATGGGATGCTAACAGCAGGTGAAGTTCTGCTACAATGGCGGCTCCCGCGAGGCTTCAACTTCCGGCTGATGGATTACCCCCTTGAGTAACACTGTTTAGTTCCTGTCTCTATGAAGCCCCTCCTTCTGAAAAGCACAATGTGCTCTGATTGGTCGGCTGGATAAGTGTGTTGTGATTGGTCGACTGCTTTGAGCGTGTTTGGGAAATGTCACGCCCTCTTACCTTAACCTCCAGTTTCAACACACTACTAACTAACTCAACCAGGCCCCGCCCCTTTATTTTGCGTATGCCTTGGGCGGGAATTATTTAAATTAGGAATATTGTGAGGTGTTTGTTCCCGGAAGAAAACTCAAGACTACAATGGAGGCGTTTCAGCGAGTTCAGAAACAGTGACACTGATATAGAGAATAACTCACTTTGAGTGACTTTGTGCTTTGTAACTTTGAAGAGCTTTTTCATGCTTAAACAGCAACATTACACACTAAAGAAAGATTTTTAAAAAAAAATAGCGTGATTGGACCCTTTTAATACAAAGGAATGAAAAGGTTTGAATAAAGAACCATTGTGTGGTTTATCCTGTTTGTGTGTTTCAGCATTGGCAAGTGTGGGCTATGAGAAGACGTGCGTGTTGTTTAATGTGGGTGCGCTGGCGAGTCAGATTGCTTCTGAGCAGAATCTCGACAATGACGAGGGACTTAAGACTGCCGCCAAGTTCTACCAGGTTTGAGTTTGACCTTAAATCCTCCAACAACACAGACAATCGAGAGAGAGAGAGAAATGTTACGAGCATTCACGTCTCTTTCCAGCTGGCGAGTGGTGCATTTGCTCATATAAAGGACACTGTGCTGTCTGCACTGAATCGAGAGCCCACCATGGACATCTCCCCCGAGACGGTGGGCACGCTCAGTCAGATCATGCTCAGCCAGGCACAGGAGGTCTTCGTTCTCAAGGCCACTGCTGGTGCGTCTGTGTTTATATCTGTGCATTTTTCTGCTTGTAGTTGACACAATTTTAATTGTCCTCTGTTTCATCTCGCAGATAAGATGAAGGACGCCATCGTCGCAAAACTTGCCAACCAGGCAGCAGATTACTACGGCGACGCTTTTAAGCAATGTCAATACAAAGAGAATCTGCCCAAGGTATGTGCAGCTGCCAACACACACATGACAGACACATGAGTAGTTAAAGTGGTCCACTAGGGGTCACTAGAGACCGTCAGGCAAAGATCCCCACAAACTGCATGCAGCAATCACTGTCTGTAAGGGTGCTCCGATCAGGATCACTGAATGCAGTATCGTTCTATACCAATCACCGAAAGAAATAATACTACATGATAAATAGATGGCTTTAAATAAACCCACAGGGGTTATTCAACTTTTCTTAACAACAATGTATGTTAAAGGAATAGTTTTTTAATTACAATTCTGTCATTTACTCTTCAACTGTCAACTTTTACCCTCAAGTTGTTTCAACCCTGTATGAATTTCTTCTGCTGAACGCAAAGGAAGATATTTTGAAGAATGTCATTAACCAGACAGTTGACGGACCCCATTGACTTCCATAGTAGGAAAAGAAAATACTATGGAAGTCAATGGGGTCCGTAAACTGTCTGGTTAATGACATTCTTCAAAATATCTGCTTTTGTGTTCAACAGAAGAAAGAAATTCATACAGGGTTGAAACAATTTGAGGGTGAGTAAATGATGACAAATTTCATTTTTAAGTGAACTATTCCTTTAAGTATTCAAATTAAAACGAATTGACAACTTTTTATTTATTGGCAAGCAACATATTCAATTCCCTTTCTTAGAGGAGATTAGGAACAGTTTAGAGCTTAACAAATATAGCTATCCTGTGGAAATAATAATAATAATAATAAAAAAACTTTATCAACAGAAAGTAGTTTAATCCAGTGTAAAACAACTCCGCATAGTCTTCACTGTATAAATAAAATATAGATAAATCCTACTAAATCTACTATAGAGCAGAGAGTCATTTTCTCTTGTCTTTTGTTGTTTGACGAACATTAAGGAACACAGAGAGCAACGGGAATATTAGACTGCTGTCACTTTAAGATCGAATGCACAGATCCAGTATACTGTGACGCATGCGATTTATTTCCCAACTGTTTAAGTTCACTGAAAACATAACCGACTGTGTTTATGTGAATACTCACCAAATCGGGCATATTGTTTTAACCCAAAGCTCAAAGTTCACTTGTCCATGTTCCACTCCGTCTCGGAGCGCGCGCACAGAAAGCCGCGTGGGGAACAGTGTCTCTTTGCGGCTTAATGGAGTTTTTAAAACTCTTTATTATCGAGCACGTCTTGCAGTTTAGCAACAGTAGACTGCATTTTACAACAATCCTTGATTTAGCTTATTTGGACATTAAGTTGGGCTTGTCGAATGCGCACCGCTGTGAAGGAGAGAAATGCACTAAAATTGCACAGCTCTAGTGTATTGCTCCCATTGCTGTAGGGTGTCTGTCGTTGCGATGACATTGCAAATGTATTGTCTTTTTCAGAAATCTGGTAGAAATGTCAGATGAGACCGGTGAATGCGAAGCAATTTTAGCTGTGCATGGAAAAATTCTCACGAGTTTTGCGTCATCTGATTTTATGGAGACCTCCGATCAAATTCTATAAAAGGGTTATCGGCCGATAACGTTTGGCGCCCGATCAGTCGGAGCACCCTTAAATGTCTGTATGCGTGCGTCTATAGATTTGAGTTACATTAATTCCCGTATGACTGCTAGTCACCCCTGCATACACACACACACACTCCCTCCAGCCTTTGTTTCTTCTCTTACTGATCTGTGAGTGAACGCTGCATGAGCGTTGTGTGAGGATTTGGTTGGGGTTTGCTGAAGGATGCGTGCTGATTTGCTGTTCTGTTTTCTCTTCCTGCGCCCTGTGCTGTGTGTCTGTGCTCGTTTGTGGTTGCCCGTGGTGTTGGTTCGTGGTTGCTGTGGCGTTTGTGATTGCTGTGGTTGCCTTTCCCTGGTCAGTATTTTTATTTCCAGGAAGTGCTTCCAGTCCTCGCCGCCAAGCACTGTATGATGCAGGCCACCGCCGAGCTGCACCAGTCAGCCTTGGCCAATCAGAAGAAAAAGTTCGGAGAGGAGATTGCTCGGCTGCAGGTGTGTTTCTCTGTGTGCAACAGACCTTTTGGCTGCTTGATTTATGTATTCTGTTTTGAGATTATTTTTTCAATTGAAATAATGTTGACTGCCATGAATACAGGTGAAACTCGAAAAATTTGAATATCATGTAAAAGTTCATTTATTTCAGTAATTCAACTTAAAAGGTGAAACCAATACATTATATAGACTCATATTTCAAAGTGAGGTATTTCAAGCCTTTATTTGTTATAATTTTGATTATTTTGGCTCACAGCTATGAAAACCTTTTCTAATTCTAACTTTGAATTTGGGGTTTTCATAACTCAAGCCCTAATCATCAACATTATAACAATTAAAGGCTTGAAATATCTCACTTTGAAATATAATGAGTCTATATAATATATCAGTTTCACCTTTAAGTTGAATTACTGAAATAGATGAACTTTTGCACGATATTCTAATTTTTTGAGTTTCACCTGTATAGCTGCTGATATGGTGTTAAATAAATAAATAAACATTAATTGTACGTTGATGTTGATGTTGAGGTTTCTCGTGCGTGTCTTGCAGCACGCCACAGAGCTGGTGAAGACTGCGGCTTCCAGATACGACGAGTATGTTAACGTAAAGGATCTGTCAGATAAGATCAGTCGTGCGCTCACGGCTGCAAAGAAGGACAACGACTTCATTTACCATGACCGTGTGCCGGAGGTCAAAGACCTGGAGCACATTGGCAAAGCATCTCTGGTCAAAGCAACTGCAGTGCAGATTCCACTCAGCCAAAAGTTCACAGGTCAGAGAACGATGCACATGTGACATTCAGTTGACCTCCAACTCTTTGTTTTGATTTTTTTGGGGGGTATTATTTCATCAAATCCAATGAAATGCAAATAATGCACTTTTTTGGTTTAGATCTGTTTGAGAAGATGGTGCCGATGGCAGTTCAGCAGTCAGTGAGTGCAGCCAATTCCAGGAAGGCTGACACAGTCAACAGACTGATTGGCAGCATGAGAGAAGCAACAAATCTCTGCAATGGGTCAGTGTTTGTGCATTTATTCTCTTTTACACGAGTCAATTTAAACTCCATTAAAAGTCCATTAACATGAAGATTGAGAATTATTCAGGGATGCAAGCTTGTATAAAACTTAAAAATAAAATGGGTAATTTGTGGGATTTCTGTGATAGTTTTTTTATGTGTGTGTGTGGGGGGGGGTTGTCATGCAGCTTTCTGCCAAAATAATAGTTCTTCATTCAAACTAATTGAAGGTGTATTGACATGGATTTTATAATTATTTGAATGTTCCTTGAGGTTCACGTATAATGTAAATCAAGTTTTTTGCACACAAAAAAAAACATATGTGGAAAAAATATTATTTTCAACCTTCATTCTGACCCAATTATTCGTTTTTAAGGCTTGTCAGTAAACGGCCGCTATTATGATTCGCTAACATTGCATAAAAAAGATTTCATGTTTTGAAAACATTATCCATGTAAAAAAATATTGTATTTTAGATTATTATTTAGCAATGTTGAATAGGTTCAATAAAAACAACAGTGTGAATGTGGCCTGAGACAAGTGAATTAGAGGTTTTTTTATTCTGTTAAAAAACACTATAAATAGTCAAGGGTGAGTTCTCTATATTCTCATGCCTGTAAATCCACATTTCAAAGCTGATATTTTAAAGGTCTTTGTCACCTTTTCACCCCAGATGAGTGTGCATCCCTGACTCTCACTCCTCTGTGTTTAATTGTTTTAAGGCACTATTCATTAATGAAATAATGCACATGATGCATTTTGTTAAACCTGAATATGCCGTATAAATGTTGATCAAATTAATAATTTTTTTTTTATACACAGACTGTGTTTTGTGTGGATTATTAAGTGTTTTAGAGGTGGTTGAGTGGATTATTAAAGGTTTTAGAGCTGATTGATTGGTTGTTGTTGATCGGTTAGGGTGTTGGCGTCTTTGAATCTGCCGGCTGCGCTAGAAGATCTGTCGGGAGACGCCGTCCCTCAGTCCATCCTGGAGAAGAGTCGTGCTGTTATTCAGCAAGGAGGCCTCCAGAGCATCGAACAGCTGATTCGAGATCTCCCTGAACTTCTGCAGAGGAACCGTGAGATCCTAGATGAGGTGATGCACACAATCACCATATGTTTCATGCCCTTTTATTAACAACAATATGCTAGAGACTGAGACCACTTGTTACTTGTATGTTATTTAATACCTATTAACATTTTCAGTTTAACAATTTGAGTGAAAATTACCAAAGAGAATCTTGTGCTTCGATGAAAGCAAAAACCACTGACCATCTGTACAAAGGAGTTGACATGATCAGTGTCACAAATTTGTCTAAATTGTTTGTCAAGTGACCTGCAAATATCACAGAATCATTTATTTTTCATCCTGATTTTTTAAAATCCCAAAATTATATATTTACAAAAGTGGTCTTAGACTCTTGAACCCACTGTATGTATGACACCATCTGACTGTATGTACTTGCACTTCATGCCAATTTGTTTCATGAACAAAAATATTGTGTTGTTGGTGTTACAGTCCTTGAAGATATTAGATGAAGAGGAAACGACAGACAATGAACTCAGAGCCAAATTCAATCAGCGCTGGAACAGAACTCCTTCTGGAGATCTGTATAAATCACTCAGAGCAGGTACATGCACACTTCCACCCCATTTATGCATTTAGCAGATGCTTTTACCAAATGAGTCTTACAGTGCATTCTAGGTAAACACATTATCAGTTTGTATGTTTCCTGCTCATGACTTTGGTGTTGCTAGTGTTATCATGCTCTACCAGTCGAGCTACAGGAACCTCTTGCTTTGCTCATGATGGTTCTTTCTCTCTCTCTCTCTCTTTTTTTTAAATTTTTATCCCATGCAGAGGGAAACAATTTTTGCAATATACTGGACAAGGCAGTGCAGGCTGATCAGGTGGTGAAAGGGCGTTACAATGAACATTGTGGGATGATTGCTTTGCTCTGCAAGCCAGAGAATGAGATCGGTGCGGCCATACCGTCTGCCAACCCTGCCAAGACTCTGCAGGGCAGTGAGGTGAGCTCAGTGCCATTATCATTAACTAAAACTATTCAAAAAACTTTTTAATTGATATAAAAAAAAACAAAATTGTTGATGAAAGCTTAAAGTTATAAAATTATAAATGTTGCCTTGGGAACTACCGGTAATTGAAATAAATTTAAGTTACTATACTATATTATAAGTTAAGGTCTGTGTTTGTGTTTGTGTATGTATATATATATATATATAATATATATGTATATATATATATATAATATATATGTATATATTTGATATAAAAAAACAAAATCACTATATCACTATATTCGATAACAGCACAGAGAAACTTGAAAGAGCTCGAGCATTTGAAGCGCCAGACGACAAAACTGCAGCGCTCTTTGAATAAACAGAACGATATCATCCACTGGTGTGGACACTAATATAGTTATGGTTATAGTTATCTGTATGGTTGGCGTTCCTGGTGTGAACGGGCCTTAACCCAGACCAAACTCAAATGCTATCCTTCAGTCCAGGCTTGTCTCTTCTGTGCAGGTGGTGAACGTGCTGAGAGCTCAGCTGGCACAGCTGGATGAGGTGAAGAGGGAACGGGAAGTTCTGGAGGGAGAGGTGAAGGCGGTGACCTTTGACCTGACAACAAAGTTCCTTACCGCACTCGCTCAAGATGGTGCCATTAACGAGGAGGCCATGACCACCAATGAGCTGGACACTCGCTACGGCTCTCACACACAACGTGTTCAGCAGAATTTACGCAGACAGGAGGAACTGCTGTCACAGATACAGGTGCACTCATACACTCACGCATGACAAATCAGACCAGCAAAGGCTCTGTTATGAATATGAGTGTACCATTCACTCCTGGTACAGTCTGTGAAAACAAATTTCCTCTATCGAGGACAATAATGATTAAATATGAATCTGAATCATTCAACTTAAAGTGCCCCTTTTATGCTTTTTCAGGTATTCCGTTTCATTTAGTGTGTAATATAGCTGTTTGTGAATGTAAAAGGCCTGCGAAGTTTCAAAAATCAAAGTGCACGACAAATGGAGTTATAGTCTGCCAAAAGAAAGAAGCGATTCTGAACAGCCTAAAACTAATTGTCAGTAATTCAAGCTTATGGTCTTCAATGGCTGCCACGAGGAACGTCTTTGACCCGCACTTATACACTGTAGTTGTAACAGCCCTGGAAGAGCTTGGTTCATTTGTGATGTTGAGAAGATGCTGTTTTTCTGCACTGAGAATCCACTTTCAAAGGATGTGGACATGTGCTTGAATTTATACAGTGAAACCAACATCATCATTAGTGTTTACAAGCACTGCGGAAGTCATAGCACTGCTTTACAAGCACTTCGGAAGTCAGAGTGATTAGTCTCTCATCAAGAGGTGATGATGCAATGTATATTATGAGAATTTTTTTGTCCTTGGATGCATGTAAAACCTATTGTAGGAGACTCAAAAGCATAATAGGTGCACTTTAAATGAACATGTAATGTAATAGTTGCTGCTGCTGCAAGTGTGGTGTTTTTTTATTTTAAAATCGCTTTCCTGCTCGTCTCAGGTGTCTCACCAGGAGTTTTCAGCATTGAAGCAATCCAACTCTGAGGCTAATAGCAGAGAGGAGGTGTTAAAGAAGCTTGCTGCGGCCCATGATAGCTACATCGAGATCAGCTCCAATATCAGAGAGGGCACTAAAGTAACTATTGCATGCACTAATATTAGTTCTGTGCACATGCACAATCTGTACGATGTCACTCAGCTGTCTCTGTCTTCTTTCAGTTCTACAATGATCTGACAGAAATCCTGCTGAAGTTTCAAAATAAGTGCAGTGACATTGTCTTCGCTCGCAAAACTGAGAGGGATGAACTGCTTAAGTATGTCATACTAACAAAGCATCAAGGCCTTTTTTCTTACTGAAGGACCGTGATTGGCTCATACTCTATCCCTGTGTTTGATTGACAGGGAGCTGCAGCAGAGCATCGCTCGTGAGCCGAGCGCTCCTTCATTCAACGTCCCATCATACCAGTCCAACACCCCTGCTCCTGTCCCAGGAGGGCCAACCCCTGCACCCAGGACTGTGTTTGTGAGTTCCCAGACTCGTGACTTCTAAAGCCCAAAGTATACTCCGGTTTTTACACGCATGACAATTTTTCTAACCACCTGTGCAATGTATGCGGATGCGCTTTGAATTTGCACCAGTTAGTTTGTCCACAGTGTGTTAACACTGGCCCAGGTCGTTGTTTGACAGACGGAGCAAAAAAAACGGAGGAGACAGAACAAGAACAACAAAAAACTACTGAAGACTGATAATAGACACCCAAGTTGGACAAGCACTTGTGTGAGGGGATTAAAAGATCACCGCAAATCTAGTTTAAACAAGTACAAAGACATTTTTATATCTCATAACTTTAAGAGAGAAAAATCACAGACACTAGACAAGGATGAATCTTTCTGGCGCACATGTTGAGAGCCTGTGTTTGCGCATGCTATAAAATGGAGTATACTTTGAAAGGCTGTGCGTGTGCGTTTGACTCAATCCGCGCGCAAATGTACGCATAAAAAGTGAGATATACTTTTGGCTTAAAGATGAAGTTGTTGATTGCAGGAAATATTCTTATTTGTATTTCTGTCCCAGAACCCGCAGCAGCCTCAGGCTAAGCCCCAGCCCCCAGCGAGACCACCGCCCCCTAGCATCACTCCTCAGGCCGCTAGTGCTTCAGCTCCAGTCAGTTCTCCGATGGGTCCCGGCAGCACTAATCCTCCACCTGTTGCACCCACTGGACCCTCACAGGCTCAAGGACCACCCTACCCCAATTATCAAGGCTACCCAGGGTAAATAAAGGCATTCTCAAGTACATGTATGCCACAGAAACCTAGTGAGCTCCCCATAGACACGCTCCCAGTGCCTAAAGGTAGACGGCCTGATTCTGATTCTGGATTTCTGAAGGCTGCATCTGAATAAGCTTCTTTACTGCAGACTTCACTTGAAAACAGAAGGTGCCTCCACTTGCTCCTAAAATATTTTATTCTCTTTCTCAAACTTTTACATTTACATTAAATCATTTGCAGACGCTTTTATCCAAAGCGACTTCTAAATGAGGAGAGCAATAGAAGCAGTTAAACTAACAATAAGCAAGTGCTGTGACCCTTCCTATATATTATAGATATAGAAGAGAAAAAGAAGTGTTAGTATTAATGGATCATACGTTCTTTTACATTTTACGTTCTGAAATTTCTGTTTGTGCATTACTCGATTTCATCAGCACTAGCATACACCAAACTTTAGAGTTTTATTCCTGTCTATATTCTGAAGGTTTTTGCCAGAGGGGTTTGTTCATCCATTTATATAACATTTTATTTCTGGCTGTTGACAGTATTTTTTGATTTATGAATTGATAGAAGTGAAAATCCCTCAGTAAAAACCATTAAAATGTCAACAGAATGAAGAGTTTTGAACCTTGCTCCAGATTTCTGTTGTGGAAATCTATGCAAATGAGTGCATATTTAATCACTTGCATATTTAAACATGACATTTCAGAAAACATATATAATACAAATAGATGTCTTAATGTGCCGAGATAAATTAACTTGGTAAGTATGGTTATATCTCTTAGTTAAATGTAAAAAGTTAAAGTAGTCAACAGTAAGAAAGCTCATCAGGGTTTGGAACAGTGCTCACATGTGCAGATATTAGAGAGGCTTGAAACACAATGTTGTTATTTCCCTCTCTTTCAGGTTTCCAGGTTACCAGATGCCAATGGCCTATAACCCCTATGCATACGGGCAGTTTAATATGCCCTACATGCCCTATCAAGCCCAGGGGCAGGCTGGGTACCCCGGAGGCCCTCCTACACAGCAGCCCGGCCCCTACCCTTACCCTCAACAACCCCCACAGCAGCAGCCCTATTACCCCCAGCAGTAGAGCACTTTAACCCCGCTACTACAGCCACTCTCTCTCACTGCTCTTAACTATTAACACTCCTGCACTCACACGCTCTGCTTAACATCTGGCATGATCTGGGCGGGGCTTAGAACACAGGCCCCGCCCCCTCTCTGTGGGTGGACCTTCAAGGCCAGGGTTGTGCTGGTCGAGGGAAGATCTGATCTCTCTCTCTCTCTCGCTCTCTCTCTGTCTTGCCCTCTAGCCCAAAGTGAAGCTGCTGGCTGCCTGCCACTGCTAATATCTTATTTTTGTAATGAATACTGACATATAATCTAATGCAAGAGCTGTTGATTTCTTTCCTTGATGATGATGATCATTTAATTGCTGGGAGAAAGACGTGGTCTCACTGTAACCCTTGTTATACCTCCTTCTGTTCAGTCTACAATCATCGCCCGGGGAAAAGAACAGTTATACAGAATAGAGAATGAGTTTGTCACTAAAAAATAATTCGTTTTTGTGTTTCTATTGTTTTCATGTGATTAAAATCGATGATATTAAAGGCTGTCTTTTTATTTCCTCTCTGTGGATGGTAGTCTAAAGCGGTGGGCGTGCTTTCAGCATTTTTTGGTCATTGTCCGCGTTGTGTTGTGATCATCCAGTGCCAGATCCAACAGCTGAGCAGATTGAGTTCAGATTAACAGGCTGGGGTACGAGTGTCACCACACATGAATTCAAGTGTGTTTGTTCGATTATTATTCTCATGCTATTTTTGTCTTGAAGGAGCCTGAACCAACTGTCTCCATGGATACAGAGGGAAGATGATGTTTTTTGGGGGTTGTAGACAGATGAATGTTTATCGAGGTATCAGCGTGTTTTGATTATATAAGGATGTTTTCCTTCGCCCATAGCACTAACTAATAGTGCTTGAGCTGTGCATTGTTGTTTTTACAGTCTTCTGTCTTCAACACTGCATTCTAGGGTGATGAATAACTTCAGCGTGTGGTGTAAAAGAGAATACATCACTGTAACTACAGTCAAAAACTTAATGAGCTGTAAATGACGTTTTAAAATGTGATAATGTAATTAAGTTCACTGGCGTCATTCCTCCTCAGCTGTTGCCTCTCAGATGCCCTTCATATCCAGAAGTACATGTGCTTTACAGTCTAGCTTCATAATAGAGCTCGGGATTGATAGAGGTTTCCTTATTTGTTTCAATCCTAAATCAAAAGCTCTCATTTTGATTCGATATGATCTGATTTTATTTGGGAGTGTTTCATTTAATTCTCTCTCACCTAATGCTGTAAAATGTATGCAAGTTAGAAGGTTCACTGTATAATTTACAGTGTAAATTATACAGTGAACCTTCTAACTTGTATAAATTAATATATACATACACACACACACACAGAGTAGTGGCTAAAATTGATGTCCAGCCAAAGAAAATTGACATCACTCTTTATTCAAATATTACTGTGTAAGCATATTGCGTAGTTGTGCTTGGAGTCATTCGGGTTTTTTTTGTTGTTTTTTTTTTGTGATACTGCAATGAAAATTGTGCCGACACAATTTTTGTCCAAGTCGTCATACAAAGAAATTATGAACACGTGCAAAAAAAAAACCGAGAGAACCAACTAAATATAAATAACTGATTACCGGTACGTTGTAGTTAGTTTATGCTTTTTCCTGTGAGCTTTTTGTTTTCCTATGTATTTTGTTTTGCCGGGCAAAAAGAAAATCTGTAGCTGTAGTTTGCCTTTTTTTATTTGCCAAATAATTTTGTCAGATAAATAGCGTAACCAAGTTTAGTGTTTTGTTTTTCCTTCAGATTTTAAACATTTAAAAAAATATTTTGATGGTTTAACCAAACTTGTTGGGTCATTAAAAACAATACACACACATATATAGTGTAGCTGTTATTATAACAATGTGTACAAAAATTACCATAAAATTCCAACTTCATAAACAGTTCACGAGAGCATGAAGCTTGTGATTCATTAAAATGACGGGTTCATTGACGATAGTTTGTGGATCAGACAACACTGGCTGTGATGGTTCTGATTCACTAGAACCAGTTTTGAAGATTCTTTTGTTCATGAATTGTACTGCTATTTTATATCAAATTAAATTCGGACTGCAAACTCAGGTAAAACTGGGCACCATGATATCAATTTGACGTCAAAAGTTGGTCAAGACTTGATCAAGATATTGTATATCATTTTAAGGTCAGTGTGAAAAGATAATGTCTTCCAGTGGTAATTAGATGAAAAGAGAAAGTTAATACCTACACTGAAATTGGTTTATGTATATGCAGGTCAATATGTTTGACATTTGTAATGGAAATTTTACATTTAGATGTGTTTTTACTTTTTAGATGTGTTCTTTTATCTTTTAGATGTGTGCAACTTTTGATTAACGTTGAAGATTTATGTACTCATATATATTTAAAGGAAGATGTTTATAGTATTAAAGGACATTATTAAAGATATAACCAAGCTGTTAGAAATGCATAAGTTAAGATAAGCTTTCTGGAACAAAATGTTTCTGGGCTACAGAAGACCAAGTAGCCAGTGACCTATTGTGTACTTCAAGTGTGAAATGTATGTGTGCAGCTTTTGATCAAACAAGAGATAGGCAAAAGGTGTGAATTTGAGCAGTAGCTAAAAACAGGAAACCTTAACGAAGATGTCATTGGTCTGTCTAGACAAATTTATGTCCAACAAGAGATCTTGAACAAACACATTTCCTTTTAAGGCAACAAAGGCAATCTTCTGAAACAGCCTACACAGGATGTGTTTAGGGTAGCCTATATAACTTGGCGAAAAGGACCAGCCTCTTCGCCCTTCTCATGTCAGACTCTGTCTGTGTGTGAACTGCCTTTCTTGCAAGAAATAAAAGCTTTTAACTTTCGAGATCTCCAGTTGTCCTTCAATAATTATTTAAAGTTATTTAAAGTCGATAAAGAATTTCCACGACAAATGGCGACGAGGAGGATGGGATTCGTCTAACCAACGATCGGCGTGAGGAGGGGAACAATTGACTGATCATCCCGAGAGGTCATACTCTGCGGCTCAAATCCTAAATCTTAAGGAGAGAGAATTGTTCTACTCATCACGACGACCGGAGGGGGACGCACTCCCAGAACTGAACTCACACGGTCATCAAAGAGACGGTGAGAGAAAATTTAATTATTTGCGTATTTGAATATTTTCCTAAAAGGGTCAGAATTTTTGAGAATAAGCCTGATAGTAATTTCTCAAATAAGTATTAAATGTTTTCCCAGAAGGGCCAGAGTTTTGAGATAAGCTCGAGAATTCTCAAACCCCAAATAGGTGCCTGTTTGAAATAAGCCTGACAGTAATTTTCGAACAGTTTAAGGGAGGCACGTTTGGGAAAGACCTACATCGACGGATGCGGGCAGTGTGGAAAAGTCCTTTATTGACGAATAAAGGCAGATGCGTGGTGGCCACGCTGGGGAAAATAGTTAATACAGTAAGTGTAGCGCGTGGTGACCACGCGGGGGAAAAATTTAAAAATACGCAAATATAGATACTGTTGAGTAGAAGAAATAAAAAAAATGGGTAGTACTAATAGTAAAAGTCATTGGAGACAGTGGATTTCTCGAAAGCAAACTATAGTTAGGGTTAGAATTAGAAACAAAGAAAGGTGGCATCATAGGATACCACCGATGATTTGAAAAATAGGGTTTTTGTTTTTTAATGAGGTTTGAGTGTAAGCCATCTGCAAAAGACTAAGGAAAATTGGACTCAAATAAGTCCAAAAAGAAAAGAAAAAGATAATTATAACCTTGATGCTCGGATCATAGATTTATGGTTAAATGAGGCAATTATTAGACAAAGAAAACAGATAAATGCAGTGTTAGCACCATTAGAAAGTGCAGATTGTAGAGGTACAAAGGCAATAGAAGTCAGAAAAACTTTACTAAATTCTGTTTCTTATTCTTCCGAGGAAATGAGATACATGAAAACCCGCCTGGCTGAGGATGACCGCTGTCCGGCTCCCTACTCCCCCCACCAACCACAGCTAGTGGCCCCTGACATGGGACCGCAAAGACAACCAGAAACGGCTGAAGGGCAACACCCTGAGGAAGAGGAAAAAGAAGATAAGTTACACCCTGTATATCCAAACCTGACAGCTTCAGTTACTTTCCCCTCTGCTCCTCCTGCCTACGCTCCTCCAACACAAAGTTTTGCTGATTCTAAATCACCGACAAAAGGAGGACTCAAAAGAGGGCTCCAGGACAAACCACCAAGGACAGGTCGAGGTAGAGGAGTTATTAGACCCCAAACCAGATCATTGACAAGAGGTGATTCAGGAAAAAGATTCCTGGTCCTGAATGCGGAGGACGATTGGAACACAGCGGAGGAGGAAGATGAGGAGTATGAGGAGATGATGATCAAAGCACCCATGATCGAAGTCAGTGAACCCAATCTGGGAGGACGTGGGCAAAATCACCGCGCTAAAAACCTCACTTGCAACAGCTTTTCCAACTCACGTCCACACCGACAAGATCAGAGCGTGTAAGCAGAAAGACGGAGAGGACACCGAAGATTTCTTTCAAAGACTGGAAGCAGTATTTGACCGGTGCAGTGGTTTGACTGAACCAGGTCCACCAGCCGAGGGAGCTGTGGTCCCGCCCGGCATAAGTACGTATGAAGAATATTTAAAAAAACTGTTTTCCTAGATGGCCTGGACTCTGAATTAGGGAAAAAGGTGAAAACATCTTGTGTGGGCTATCATCAAGCGCGCCTGGAAGAAATCCGACGACACGCAACCCATCAACAACAGTGGCTGAGAGATCAAGCCAAGACTAAGCAGAAAAAGACTGACAAAGACACTCAACTTGCTCTGCTGAAAATGGGAAGTTTGATGATGGAAAATCATCGGAGAAGAGGTGGAGATGGAGGTAAAAGAGGAAAAGGACGAGGAGTGGGTAACAGACCCGCAATAGACTCTGAAGCCTGTTTTAAATGCGGACAAAAGGGACACTGGAGAAGGGACTGTCCAAATCCTCCAAGGAAAAGAGGATTTCAACCACAACAACCAAAGAATCAGGGAGATTGAAAGGGGGAGGGGAGCGACGGTGAGGGGTCTGACTCCCAGGTGGTAACTATGTCTAATTTTATTTCTATTTCTGCTTCTTGCAATGAAGAAATCTTGCTTGCAAACACTGAACAAATGTATAAAGCATTTGCAAAATTACCAATGATTGACATTAGTGTCGAGGGAAAGAAAATTAAGTTTTAATTGACAGCGGCGCAACAAACTCCATAATTAAACATGAACAATTGCCTGATTTAACTGTACTATCTGATAAATGGACAACCTCCAGAAGTGCCACAGGGCATCTGGTGAGGGAACCATATACAGCAGATTTGTCTTGTCAGATTGGAGATCACTCATTTTCGCATGCTTTTGCTTTTGCGTGCAATTTGCTGGCTAGAGATTTAATGTGTAAATTAGAGTTGAACTTGTATTGTGATGACAGTGGCCTCACTGCTGATATGACTATGATACGAATGCCTGCTGAAATAATGTATGCGTTTGAATGGAGCACTCCCCAATGTGGTCTAACCAAAAACGCCACAAATAAGATGCCTCCTGACCATGATTTCATGGAAGAAAGTAATTTGCATTGTACAGTGTCATGTTAGCAGTGAGCCAGATTACATTTTTGCTGAAAAGTGGACTGAAGTGGAGATTGAGGAACTGCAGACCTCGGAACTATTTTGGTCAGACAAGTGGTGTGGGGTGAAGATTGAATTGACAGATAGCCAAGCATCACTGTATGAGTTGGAGGGGGCCGTCCCTCACATCTCACTTGCAAAACCACAGACTGCAGAGTGGAGAGACTTGGGGCCTTTTGTAAAACAATGTGACTCGTTAACAGATTGGTTTCAAACCACTGACAAAAATGTCTGACAATCTGAGAGCACAGGGTTTTACGAACAGTCACTAAGAAAATACATTAAGGGAATTAGGACTGTTGAAGTGTTGTGTGATAATAAAAATATATATATATATATAAAAAAAGGAGATTTCTATTCCGGAGGGTGTGTAAACAGTTCCACAGGGACTCTGGGCACGTGACAAATACGATGTAGGTCTGATTAAAGGGTGTGACCCTGTTGAAGTCACTCCAAAAAGTGACTACAGACCTAAGAAAATGCAATATGCTCTGAAACAGGAAGCTATTGATGGTATCACCCCAGTATTCAATTCATTACTGGAAAAGGGCGTGATTGTGCCGTGTCCAGATTCACCTGTCAGAACACCTATTTTTCCTGTGAAAAAAAACAATGCGGTCAACAATGCTGTTCAGGCCAGAGCTCCGAACGTACCAAAATTCTTATACAATACTGTCTCAAATTCCGCCCAAGACAGTCTGTTACACTGTGGTGGACATCTCAAATGCCTTCTTCAGTGTACCAGTTGATAGAGACTCTCAGTTCTGGTTCGCTTTCAATTTTGGTGCTAAACCGTATACATTTACGAGATTATGTTGATGACATTTTGCTATGCTGTCCATCTATGGAGGTATGCAAAGTTGCAACAATGGCTCTGTTGACACACCTGGCTGAACAGGGACACAAGGTTAACCCTTGTCAAGTGGCGGTGGCACAGACGTCTGTCACCTTCTTAGGCCATGTCCTGTCAGCTGCAGGGAAGTCACTCTCAGAAAAAGAGTGACAGCCATTCAGAATATTCCAAAACCTACAACAGAGAAACAAATTATGTCCTTTTTTGGTTTATTTCAGGTTATACTGATAAAGTGCTAAATCATGCCACCCTTCTACCCATCGAGGGGGAGGGGGGGCCTCATTGTTGTATTAGTGTTTTGGAAGAAGTTTGCAACCCAAGAGTGGATTTGCAGAGTGAGACTTTGGTAAACTCTGATCTCATCTTATTCGTGGACGGCTCATCGAGTCGTGACGAGTTTGGAAAAAACAGAGCTGGATACGCTGTGGTCTCATCCAACGATATCCTGTCTCAGGAAGCTTTGCCTCCTTCCTTTTCAGTTCAGGGGCCTGAGTTGGTGGCACTCACCACTGCATGTACCCTGGCTGAAGATAAACGTGTCACCATATACACCGACTGCAGATATGCTTTTGGGGCATTAAGGAAACACAGGAAGTTCATGAACGCTGATGATAAGCCGATCCTGAATCATTCCTTGGTAAAAGAATTGTTGGACGCTCTGTTATTATCCTCTGCTATTGCTGTTTGTAAATGTTAAGCTCATACAACTTGAGGGGATGACGTGTCTGAGGGTGACGGAGGGGCGGACCTAGCTGCAAAGGCTGCAGCTCTGCTTCCTCTTTCAGCAACACCTCTTTAAGTTGGCTGAGCGCCCAGAATGCCTGGGTGCAATTCAGGCTATGCAACAATTCAGCTCAGACATAGACAAGAAACATTGGAAACAAGCAGGGGTCAATTACATTGCAGGTGTCTGGATGGGACCTGATGGAAAACCATGTTTACCTAAACATTTCTTTTCAGCTTATGCAAGATTGACACATGGATTGGCCCACATGTCAAAAAGGAGGAATGCTGAGATGTATGCAAAATAACTGGTTTACAACAGTTTTAAAGTTTTTTTTCCCACAGTTTTAAAGTTTTTTTTTCCACAGTGGCCCAGGAGTACTGCAGCAGATGCATGATTTGCGCTACAAATAATGTGGGTAAGGGTGGGGCAATGAAACTAGTGGGGCATCCAAGTCCAGACAAACCTTTTAATCATGTCATGATTGACTATATTGAACTAGCTCTGATCAAAGAGGGGTGTGTGAAAGTGTGTGAATGTGTATGAATGTGAATGTATGAAAAAAGGTGTTCTGAGAAACCCAGAGACAAATAAATGATGTCAATCAAATATGGGTTATTGTTGTGGCAGAAAGAAACAGTGCCACACATGCGCAGCGTATAACCTTGGGAAGGCAGAGAGCAAGAAAGCTTGCCTTGTCAACTCCACATTAACTTCTTCCTTCTACAGGATGTCATGATGAATCCATCGAACAGAACTGATTCTGTTCCAAATGTATAAAATGTTTTCTTGTTACTGTTTAACATTAAACTTCACAGGTCTCATCAAAAAAGAACGACCAGCCAGACAAGCAGATTATGTTAATACATGTTGTCACTAACAAAAATAGTTAAGGTCTCCATTAACAGGTGAAAGCAGCCAGGAAATGGCACACTCCACAAACAAGGTCCAGTGGAGTGCGGTTGTGATCTGAGGGAATCTTGCAACTATCAGCAGGGTTGGAGAGCGTGACATCTCCGTCCAAGCATCTCAATTTAAGCTACACCAACTAGCCTCAGCAACCCCAAACGCCGACGACAACGCACAGCGTGAAGTGGGGGATCAAGGACGTGCTGGTAACGTACCTCCCTTGCCAACGCGGGAAAGTCCATGCAATGGTTCGCAAAGAATCATTCTGGTGAAGATGGAACGTCCGTGGGGCAACGAGAGGACTAATGGTTTAAGCTTATTTGTGTAATGTTTATTGATGTTTTATTTGATTCAATCAAACTGTACGACTGAGTTTTGAGATAGATCTCATGATTTGATTAATTTGAAAATATTTCAGGTACACATAAATTAAGAAGAAGAAAATCTTTTAATTTTGTAGATTATAGGGATTCTAAGTACAGAACTGAAGAAAAAAAAGAGACATCATAGATGCTAATAAAATTTAGTAGTTGTAATAGTTGTGCTCTTGTAAGAGAGAATAGGTGATAAGTTACTTTGCCGAATTAGGCCTGAATAGATAATTGGGTAAACTTCTATAGTGATGAATGAATAATAATATTAAATATATTTTAGGTGTTTCCAATTGCTAAAATAGAAAAAGACTTTCAAAAGGGGATAGACTATGATTATGGAGAAGTAAATGTCAAATTGTGTGTATGTTCTTTAAATGAACATGGGGTGGAATGTAATGGAAATTTTACATTTAGATGTGTTTTTACTTTTTAGATGTGTTCTTTTATCTTTTAGATGTGTGCAACTTTTGATTAACGTTGAAGATTTATGTACTCATATATATTTAAAGGAAGATGTTTATAGTATTAAAGGACATTATTAAAGATATAACCAAGCTGTTAGAAATGCATAAGTTAAGATAAGCTTTCTGGAACAAAATGTTTCTGGGCTACAGAAGACCAAGTAGCCAGTGACCTATTGTGTACTTCAAGTGTGAAATGTATGTGTGCAGCTTTTGATCAAACAAGAGATAGGCAAAAGGTGTGAATTTGAGCAGTAGCTAAAAACAGGAAACCTTAACGAAGATGTCATTGGTCTGTCTAGACAAATTTATGTCCAACAAGAGATCTTGAACAAACACATTTCCTTTTAAGGCAACAAAGGCAATCTTCTGAAACAGCCTACACAGGATGTGTTTAGGGTAGCCTATATAACTTGGCGAAAAGGACCAGCCTCTTCGCCCTTCTCATGTCAGACTCTGTCTGTGTGTGAACTGCCTTTCTTGCAAGAAATAAAAGCTTTTAACTTTCGAGATCTCCAGTTGTCCTTCAATAATTATTTAAAGTTATTTAAAGTCGATAAAGAATTTCCACGACACATTCAGTTTACATCAAATCAATGTCAAGGATTGGTTTTGACGTCAATTTGATTTGCATATTTGACCTGTTCCTTGACGTTGATTTTGACATCAATTTGATGTCTTTTCAACATCAATTGCCCACTATTTTGCCTTTAATAAATGCTGAACGAGTCAAAAGCGTTTCCTGCTTTTTAGCTGTGGTGAAATAAAGATTGATCTAGGAACTTTAAAAACTGAGATAGATCGTTTAAATAAGGATGGTGATTAATCAGCAAAAAAAAATCTATATTTTACTTTTAAGTTTTTACTCACACAAATCATTCAGCATGCATTTCTTGTTAGTCAAGATTGTTAACATCGCTGCTGGTGTGTTTACATATATTTGAAGGAAGCACAAATAAATGGCTATTCATTGTATTCATGCTCAATCTGCTGAAAGCTCATTTCCTGTTAATGCTTCATTTCCCAAACTCTTTTAAACTCAACTAATCAAGCGCTGACAAAAAGCAGGTGTGAAATTCTCCCTGCGAGTGTTTACCGTAAGAGAAATGTTATATGGCGATGATGAGAGATTTATTGAGCGAGACAGGTGTGTGTGTGTGTGTGTGTGTATAGGTATATAAATGGTGACAGTAGCTGCATTGTTGACATACTGCCAGATCTTCTGACCTTTGACCTTTCGAGATGAATCCATCGCTGGTGACGCAGGAGAAAGTGTCATTAGAGAAAGCTGAGAGGGCGAGAGCTGGGTTATTTGCATCTGTGTCTGTGACTGTGTTTCATGTTAAGTAAGACGGAATGCTTTAAAGAGCCTCGGCATTGATTGACTCATACTGTAGACATTATGAACAAGTGTGATGACCCTTCCTTCCCAGCAGGAGCACGTCAGGACAGGAGTTATTTAAACATCTATGTTTATGTAATATAATAGCTCATACTAGAAAGCAGAATATTCATGTAAGGAATTCAGACTGTTTTACAGCGCCTGAATATTTTCTTCTGGATTAGGTTTGCAGAATTATTCAGACAGATTGATGAATGTATTTACATAAATTATAATATTGTTTTTCCATTCTTGCTTCTTCAACAGGGGTCCAGTAATTATTATTTACATTTTTTATAGAGTAAAAATCCACAGCTAGCTGTGCAATAATTGATTCGCATTGGGTGGTTCTTTGCTTCTACGTCGTGCATTAAAATCATTTAATGCACCGCTATCTATCCGTGGATTATTCCTCCTCGTTTACGTAAAGTAGTAGAAGTGTACATGCGTGACTCGTGTACAAAAGCAATGACTGATGAACTGACGAAATACTGGAAGGCTGATAAAGGTTGATACAAAATTGGGCTCTTCTACAAAACAAATACAAAAATATGGATGTTTCTTTCAAGCTCTCCATCTTTCCGTCTCTCACTCCGTCCTGTGAACTTCACAATAGCAGCTGCTCTGCCCTCAGTCACACACAACAGAAACACAGACAAAACACCCAACCATCACTGAGGGCAGAGAAGGAGAATATGTGTGTGTGCGCGTGCGTGTGTGTGTGTGTGTGTGTTAGAGAGCGATAGAACAGGGACTCTAGGGCTGAGATTACAGGTAAAACATTATCACACCTCAAGAAACATAACGTTCATGTTTTTGCCAGAGCTGCACACTGATAAATGTGTATTCATTTAATTAAGGAGACAGACAGCATCAGGTGTTATCAGTTTTACACACTTTCTAAAAACTGTATCTCCAGTTCTCTGAAACGTTAAAGCCATATGGTAGAAAGAAAGTCACTCTGCAGCTGTGAAGTCTAGTTGCGGTATATGCACTCGTGTGTGTGTGTGTGTGTGTGTGTGTGTGTGTGTGTGTGTGGTTCATTCTGAGTGTCGCATAATCTTTTCATCTAACAGGTGCTCGTTGCAGTATTTGGTGGTTCTCTTTGTGTGAGAAATTCACACTTTTATCTGTGGATGAGAATATTAAACAGCTTAGAAGCTATCTTGAAACATGGATATTAGATACTGAAACATGGATAATATTTTCAACATTTAATAAATAATATCCTTAAAAAATGTACCATAGAAAAAAATAGGCTATGAATAAATAAATAAAAATGTTTCTTAAACTATAACAAATAAAAAGGTTCTTACTCTGTGTGGACTGGTCTGGAGGAGACCCATTTATTATGATTTTACAGTTCTACTAATAATTGCCCAAAACTATTACCACAAGGGACATTTTTGGTTTAGGCAATCTGAATCAGTGGCCATTGTGTCATGACGAGTTATTTTTATATTTTTGCCTAACGCATAATTTCCTCACATCTAACTAATGTTGGTGTGGATGTCTTTTTTTTACCGGCTCTGTGTGTGTGTGTGTGTGTGTGTGTCTGTGAGCGCGCAGCGTGAGTGCCAGGAAGAGGCTGAGCGCACGAGAGCGCGCGCGGCGTTTAATTGAGTGTGTTGAGCGCGCGTGGCGTGAGTGAGTCTGTCAGAAACAGAAGATGTTTGACAAGCTCACCGGAGACACAAGCGCTCAATCCTGACGAGTTCAACTGTTTGTTCGGCTCGCGTTACACACAGGTAAGCAAAGTCTGCTGTCTCTCATGCGTTTGCTCTTCATTAGAAGCATTTAGAGGCGTGCGATTTTATACTGTGGCGTGTTGTTGTCAAGAGTTCTGTGCAACCAAAATGTAGTCATCATAACCTCAATCATAACACACTGTAAGGGCACTTGTGTCTGGTTCATTTTGATACTAACATTTCTACTAACATTAGTTTTCTTGAGTTCAAACTATTTTGCTGACAAAAAAACACCATATTATATTTGAATATTTATTTGAGCTATTTTTATGACGAATTGTTCTGTTGATATATAGTCTGATGTTGGTTTCAGGGTTGTTAAACTACACCACAGCAATGATCTGGGTCGTTTTTAGAAAGCACAGCTGTTCCCTGTGTCGCTCCGTGCGTCAGCGACAGTCTGAGACCCAAACAGCCCCTCCAAATATAACCCGTGCCAGTCAGACTGAACCAGGAATGCGACGTAGTGGTGGAAACTGAAGCCCATCTCGGCTGCTACACCTTCATGCGGACAGACAGACAGACAGACAGACAGATTGGATATCTGAACACAGATCTTTGCCCTACTCTGCAGACCGCGTGTCTGTTTGGATATTGTGCGCGTAACTTTTTCACATGCTTTTACGCACTATAGCTTGACAAGAATTACATGGTAACAAAATAACCATAACATCAGCCAAAGTGCTATATTAAGTTAATTTAATGTTACTAACTGAGTTGACTTAATATTAGCGACAGCTGTCATTAAAAATCAAAGTTTAGTATTGTTTAAAGTAGGACAGTTCATTTAAAGGGATTCAAAAATGAAAATTCTGTCATTTACTTATACTTTTTTCCCATAATATGGAAGCCAATGGGACCCAACAACTGTTGGGTTACTGGCATTCTTCAAATTTTCATCTTTTGGGAAAGAAATTCATAATGTTTGGAGTGAGTAAATGATGACAATTTTTTGGGTGAACTAACGTTATCCCTAAGCAATTACAGTTTGATTGTGTATGCTTCTCACAACAGTTCTGAAAAATGAGTAACTTTTCATTAGTAGGCTAGTTAATATCGAGTAACTTCCGTTTCTGACATAAATTAGTTCTTATATTTGTTCTCCACCGAACCAAAGGAGAAAAGAATTCCACAAAAAGCCGAAGCATCACTCACGGTTTGATTGTCGGCAAGCAAAACAACAGACTGAAAGACGGACTGGAGCTTCGTATATGAGTGGAGTGGAGTGATTTTCCTGCTCTGCTCATAGCGTTCTGTAATAACACCGTTCGAGATCCAGGCCGGGGTTTGTATTTCCCGCCTTGCAAACAAGAAAGAAAACCGCTCCGAACAATAATATTTCTTTTATAGATTAAATTCCTGGATAATTTGTATTAGTATATACACCACATTACGATAACATCATAATATAATAATAAAATAAAATAAATATAGAACACCATATTTGCTTTTTAGTATGCTAACTATATCTATGATGTTTTTGCAGACAGTATGTAGGCCTACATTTATGCAAGGGTTAGTCAGTGGCCCAAAACCCTGAGCAATGTGCTGCTGTTTCATCAGATGTAAGATGGCATTTCTGTCATACAATTATTTTACATCCACATTTGAAGCCACCTGTTAGCTAACCCAGAAAACACCTGATGAAGTGATAGGGACGCCACGTCTGTGTGTGTGTGTGGAGGCGTATGGCTTAACACTGGTGAAAGTGAGTCAGTGACTCAGTGGTCAGACATGAAGATGGATTCAAACATGATGAGAGTGATGACATTAGAGTGAAGGATGCAGTCTTTTTCAAACTGTGTGTGTGTGTGTGTGTGTGTGTGTGTGTGTGTGTGTGTGCGCGCGTGTGCTTTCCATTCAGGGAGTCTTCATTCTAGGAATATAATTTACAGCACCTGCCACTGCTATGAAAAGAGCTGCACCAAATACACGCACAGTCAATGCAGACCTCTTACACGCATAGGTATTTTTATCCAGATCAGCATTGCTGGAGAGATTCTCAACTGGTTTTGCTTCAAGATTTTACATTAAACAATAAGTACCAGAATCTGTTATCATGCAAAAATAAACTAAAATATCCTTAAAAAATCAATTATAAATGTATTAAGAATACTTTGATCTGCATAGGCCTAAAACTGTTAACATGACAGAAAGAACCGGAAAACTGACTTTTTAATTTACCTGGTTTTTATTGGTTGAGCACTTTTTAAAATGATTATTCTGTTGAATTTTAACATTTCAGCTATTCATTTGCCACACGACTCATTTTGGTTGGCACAAACCATGCTTATCCCTGTTGAAAATTAATATTTTCATATAATATAAATAATATCTTTTTACCCTGTGTAGTCTTTTTCATAATTTCTGAAGATGTTACACAGTCTGTCTGTGTTGGCATGTCTAATTAATCTAGCTTTCTACCAAATGACATATGAATTTATACCAAAATATTGTGTGATTGAAAGAACAGCATTTGACGACAACAACAAAACACATGGGAATCATTTTCTTCGTTTTTAAAGTCTATTTATTTTGCACAATTATGCGTTTAGTGTAATTTCATTTTAACTTGAACCTATCAGTTTATGACCTGAATGAAAAATAAAGATATTTCATTACTATTGATACTTGGTTGGAAACTTAAGCACCTATTTGAGCTTATACGACTCTGCTGAGTATTATATGTAAAAAATATATATATATATACCTGGCATAGTGCTCAGAATAAAAAATGATTACAGATCTGAGAGGGATTTTTGTTCTGAGATGTTTTTTTCTCTTCTTTACTAACTAAGAATCTAGCCATCTGTTCTGGCAAGAGAAGAGAAGAGCGGAGCGAGGAAAAAAGAGAGAAGAGAAGACATCTTGTCTCTGTATTAATTGGCTTGGACGGTCATGGGGCATATGGTGGCCAATAACTGATATGACCTTTGAATCTGCAAACTTCAAGATGTCCGAAACAGGAGAATCTGAAAATCTCCCAGAATGCACTATGGAGGAGACTCCACCTCCATGTTGTACCACAGACACTGAGGATGGTTATAAATCCAGCCAGGTGATAATCCAGATCCAACACCTTTGATCATTTACTCTTTCTGAATCTGAATCTGAATCTGAATCCTTTATCTTTAGCCTCTTCCTTGTTTCATTTCCTCCTCCTATCCTTTTCTTTTAATCATGTTATTTTCTTTAAGCAGCCAAAATCAGATGGACAACTTAAAAAGAAACTGAAGGTAGGATTGCAATTGAATCTAATTATTAAAACACCCTCCCTGTAGAGCATTCATTTCATGAATGAGTTTATTTACCTTTCGAGCTTCCCAGACGTTTATGTGAGATTGATGGCTTTAAACTCGGCAGAATATTGCTTTTTGAATCATTCTCCTTAGTGGGTAAATGGCATTTCCTGCTGACTGTTTAACCTCAGCGGTTAAACAGACATTCTCAGTCAGAATACCATTAAACATTGCATTGACTCCTTATAGTTCCCCAGCTTCATCAAGTAAATCACATCCGCAGGTTCAGTCAGTCCGCGAGCAGGTTCAAGTCGTGTGTAAAAATAGCGTAGTTACACTTTTCACCCTGTAGCGCTGATCCAATGATCAAGAAATACAATCACTAGAGCATCACTGCCTTTCTGCTGCATTTGCTCAATGAAAATAGTGACGTATTTAAAATAATAGCTATCTATACATAAAATAAAAGTCAGAAATCTTATCTTCGCCTATAGGAATGTAGAAATATGGAAATTGGGCGAATGAAAGCTGGAATTGGCTACTTTGCATTTAAGATTTCATTTATATTCAGCATCACGTCATATTGTAAAATATACAAAAAAAAAAAAAAAAATGTAACCCAGCTAACAAAAATATGTTCTAAGAACACTGATCAGTAGGTTTTTATATTGCTTTAACTTTTGCTGAAATTTTCAACTAATTTTTTTAAAGTAGGTTTGATATCATTTAAGTTGAAAAGACTTAAACATCCAAATGAAGGCAGCAACTTTTTTTTTTTTTACAGTGATTGTTTTGATAGCATTCTCATTATGGACATGTTCATTCTGAATATTCTCTGAACGTTCAAACCATAATTCTTTTTTAGAATGTTTTTAAAACTCTTTTTCTTGGTTATGCGATCGTTAAGGGAACATTCCATTTGATCATTTTGCGAACTTTTGAATGTTCTCTGAACGTTCTGAATCAAGTAGAAACATTTAAAAAAATATTAGGTGAACGTCCAACTGAAACGTTTCGGGGGAAAAAACGCTCCGTAATCGATGTTAAAAATAACGTTTTTTAACGTTTTGCTAGCGTTTCAGTGAATGTTTTAATAACTTTGATTAATGTTTCTGGAGGAACGTTTGCCCATAACTTTGAGAACGTTAAGTTCTGAGAACGTTCTCTGTAAGCTGGGAAACTGCTTTAAAGAAAAATCAGGTTAATAGTTTAAAAGGCAACAACCACAAAAAGGCAATATGAAAAAATCTCTCCATATCCTTTTGTGTTCAGTATATATTATGGTTGAAATAACAAATGCAGTAATAATGTGTGCTGAGAACAGTCCTCTGTAGTAAAAATGTTTCTTTTCCTTTGTGATGTGGGGTTATTGAATGAATATGTGTGTGTGATGTGGGGTTATTGAATGAATGTGTGTGTGTGTGTTACAGGCCAAAGGGAAATTAGTTCGGAGCACAGCTGTATGTGAGGAGTCTTTATCCACTGAGGAGAACAGCAAGGTAAGAATCATTCTAATCATCGTCTTTCTTGTCTCTCGATAACCTAAAAACACTTTACAATCTAACATCCACCATTAAAGTTAAATTTGATAGTCTGATGAGGACATCATGTGTAAGTGAATTAAGACTGTTACCGCTGCTCTCGTTAGTGTTCCAACAATAAGGGGTTTTAAATGGAAATATGGAATATTGCAGGTCTCTCAATCCATTACATCCTTGAAATGAATGATATAGTTTGTGAAGGAACTCTGTTCTGTCTGGTCTTAGGAAAACGAGAGCAAGACGGCTATATCTAGTGACCATGATGACAGTCCTGAGTGCAATGAGGAGGAAGAGGAGAAGATCATCACATCTAAAAAAACAAGTTTATCCAAAGGTAATTGACCTAGCGTTGTGTGTATTTGTGTATCATGCATTCATGAAGTATAACTTCGGAGTGAACAGATTTTTTATTTTTTTTTATTTACTTTTTATTGATTCTAAATTAATTTGAGGATATATCGTTCAAAAGGGGTCGGTAAGATTTGTTTGTTTTTGAAAGATGTATTTTATGCTCACCAAGGCTCTTGGTTTTTATTTAATCTATTTAAAAAACGTAATATTGTGAAATATTATTACGATTTAAAATAACTGTTTTAATATATTTTAAAATATAATTTATTCCTGTGATCAAAGCTGAATTTTCAGCATCATTACTCCAGTCTTCAGTGTCACATGATCCTTCAGAAATCTATGCTGATTTGCTGCTCAAAAAAACATTTCTGATTATTATCAATGTCTTAATATTTTTGTGAAAGCCGTGATACATTTTTAAGGATTCTTTGATGACTGGAGAGTTCAAAATACCAGCATTTATTTGAAAATGGAAATCTGTTGTACCATTATAAATGTCTTTACTCTCACTTTTGATCAGTTTAATTGCATCCTCGTCAAATAAAAGCATTAATTTCTTTAAAAGAAAAACTTCCTGCCCTCAAACCTTTAAATTATACTGTATGTTCCTTACTAAAGATTTGAATGTTATTTGCAATTAATGAATTGCAGAAAATGCTGATTAAGTTGTTCAATCGATTCAAAGTCCTTATTTTTGAGACATGCTTCCACTCATACATCCCTTGCATATCTATGATGTTATTCCATGCATGTGTGTGTGTGTGTTTTAGAGCCCAGTCTGGAGTATACCGACTCCACCGGCATTGATCTGGAGGAGTTTTTAATCACTACTTTGAAGGGCAGTCCCAGGTGTGTAAAAGATTGAAAATATCCCTTCATTCTCCTCCTTCCATTCGTGCAGAATCTGTTTATTTTTGGCTTGCAGGGACCGACTGATGCTCTCAAAGCTCGAGCAGGACATGACTGACTTTATGACAGACAACAGGTACCGTTCCATGCATGTCTTTCATGGTCTACAGATAGACACATTTGTAATGTGATATAATGTCTCTCTCTCTCTCTCTCTCTCTCTCTCTCTGTCTCTCTCTGTAGTTCCTATAAAAAGTTCCCTCAGATGTCCTCGTATCACAGGATGCTTGTCCACCGGGTCGCAGCTTATTTTGGTCTGGAACACAATGTGGATCACAGTGGAAAAGCGGTTATCATCAACAAAACCTGCAATTCCAGGATGTACGTGTCTGTTATGTGTGTGCATTTATGAAGGAATGGATGTGGGCATAACGTAATGTTTTTCAGACCAGAACATCGGTTTGCTGAACATGTTCAGGAGGAGAAGACAGAGGAAAGAAGATCAATACTGAAGAGAGACACCAGTCAGGAGAAAGAAGACAGTCAGGTTTGGACAAACGCACACTTCGCTGATCACAAACAAGCCGATCATTGGCTCCTCTAATAGCTCTGATCTTTGCGGCTGGTTAACTCTCGTCTGCTGTTGTTCTTTAAAGCTGAGGGTTCCATCTCTCAAAGATCAGATGAGAAGCAAGTCAATAGAGGAGAGAGAGGAGGAGTACCAGAGAGTCCGGGAACGCATATTCTCACAGGACGTAAGAAAACACTGAACATGCACGCATAGTAGTACAAAAGCCTTTTAAGGCAAGTTATTTCCCTCGGCGCCCACCTTTGAAACACCTCTTGGCCAGCATCAGTCATGAAAGTACAGCTCCTATCTCTTTGAACGGGGAAACATCAAATTCTCCAATGCTGTTGTTCACCAAGCTTACGATTAAATTTCATATTGGAAATCACAAATGAAATCTGACTACAACAATTTTGTTTCTAAACACTTGACAAAAATCTGCCTTTCTCAGGCTGGATCACATGTGCGTCCTGATTGAACCATCTTGAGCGTTACACTTTCTTCCAATCATAGTAATATGAGTGCACTGTGTTTGTATACCTAAAGTCTTTGGTAACACATTAAAGTTTGGCCTCTAATTTTTTGCTCTTTTATTTTTCAGCCCGCTGGTCTTTCGCAGAGTGTTTATATTGAGACCAGGTAAACCTCTCTTAATAGTTAATATTAAGAATATGTTTGAAATGTTGCATTTAAATACATATACAATAAATATAATATTATTTAAATTTTAAATGACTGCTCTTCAAAACAAAGTAATCAGTATTTTGTAAACCATGTAATTTAAAAATACAATTTTATCAGTATAATTATTATAAATAAATGGGCTGCACTTCAATTCTCTTCTTTTGTTTATATTTTTATATCAGAGGTCTAGATGACAGCAGTATCCTCACTGAGACCCAGAGAAGACGCCAGCTCTTTAGGTGAGAAATTATTTCTCTCCATAACCCGACCTCTAAAGATTGTTCTCTGATTGGCTAAAATACTGACACACACAGGTGTTATTTCAGTTATGTTAGAAACAATTTATGTGTGGTGTTCCAAAAAATCACTTTCAACACCTTTAAAGAGGACCTATTCTGCTTGTTTACATGTTCATCTTTCTTTAGTGTGTAATGTTGCTGTTCGTGCAAAGTTACAAACAAAGTCCCTCCAGCGGGAGTTATTCTCTATATCAGTGTCACTGTTTCTGAACTCCCTGAAACGCCTCCATTGTATTGTATGGGTGACGTCATGATTGACAGCTGTGATTGACAGGTTCTCTGAGCGATGTCGTCACTGAAGCACCAACAGACTTTTTTTCTGGATCTTCGGAGGACTGAGGAGATTGGAGCTTTAAATTTAATATCTAAATTTCTATAATTAATTTTAAAAAAGTGCAGGAGCGTGTGCTTGCGATACATTCTGCGAGAGTGAGGGCGGGGCCTTGATTTCGCGGCTTTACTCCCTGCTCACGGCTGCGCAGGTCTGGTCCATATCGGGATACTGGCGGCTTCACTTCTGACCAATGGAAGAGAGCGAAGGGGGTCGTCCATCTTTTTTCAGTCTATTTTCCCAAACATGCTCAAAGCAGTTAACCAATCACAGCACACTGATCCAGCCGACCAATCAGAGCTCATTGTGCTTTTCAGAAGGAGGGGCTTTATAGAGACAGGAACTAAACAGAGCGTTACTGACAGACTGGGAAGAGAGGAGCTGCAACAATAGAGAATATGTTATAAAATAATATTTTTTGAACATTTAAGCATGAAATCAAGTAGAGCCCCAACACAAATCAATGGCTTAATAGGTCCTCTTAAATGCTTTTACTTAATCTTAAATTGAGAAAATGTAACTCAAACTTCTTTCAACAACTGATTATGAGTGATTTTGAGTGCAGGGGTAACCGGGACGGTTCGGGTCGGCTGTCTGGCAGCAGGCAGAGCAGTTTTGAGCTGGACTCGCACTGGAATGACCCTCGACCCTGGAGCAGCACAGATTCAGACAGCTCAACATGGACCTCTAAATCCCGTTCAGACAGCGGCTCCAAACTCTGCAAACCAGGTACAAAAATAACACTGACCATGAACTAACAATGAAAAATACTTCTACAGGATTTATTCATTTGAATGTCAATCTTATTTACATTCACTAATACGTTTTAGGATCAAAAGTTGTATCTGTAACATTGGTTAATAATGCACTGTGAACTATCATGAATAATTTTCATTAACTAACATTAACAAAGGTTAATAAATGCTGTAAAAATATAACGCTCATTGTTAATTAATGCTAACAAATGAGACCTCAAATTTTATTATTAGCTTAGCATTGAAAGATTCTATGTACAAAAAGTCACACAGAATGTCTTAATATTTTGTTTATTTTAAAGGGGAGGTTCAGGATTTTGGACATCGGGCCTCATTTCCTAGTTAGCCTGGGTGTTATTTATCAGTGGAGACAGTTTTCAAAAAATGTGATCCAGTCGTTCCAGTTGCATATAGTTCGCCGGTGCTAGGCTAGCGCGAGTCAACGATAACTGCTAGCCTGCCATTAAAAACAGTTTTACCCACTCCACAGTACACCAAAAGCAAATAAATTATAACGCCAGACTATCGATGTAAATGTCTGTTGAGAGAATAATGTTAGAAATCAAACTACCCTTTCATTGCATTGCAATAGTTATACTTTGTTCCCTGTATTTATTAGCACAGTCTACAGCAGCAGAGAGTGATATTAAGTTACTTAGGCAACCGGTAAGGATATAGGCAACCTAGGCAAAGGTTTACTTTTCTGCGCAGTACTACTAACTAAGAAACTAGTTCCTGTAAATGTAATGCGATCATTGAGATGCTGGAGTACTTTGATTTCTAACATTATTCTCTCAAAAGACATTTACATTGATAGTCTGGCGTTATAATTTATTTGCTTTTGGTGTACTGTGGAGTGTAACTGTTTTAATGGCAGGCTAGCAGTTACCGTTGACTCGCGCTAGCCTAGCACCGGCGAACTATGCAACCGGAACGACTGGATGAAATTTTTGGAAAAAGTCTCCACTGATAAATAACACCCAGGCTAACTTGGAAATGAGGCCCGATGTCCAAAATCCTGAACCACCCCTTTATTTTTCCTAAATTACAGCATGACTCAGCATCAATTGAAATGATTCAAAGAGCATCCTTGTGCTGTACAAAGAGTCACATGATCAATGTCACAAATTTCCTTATTTGATTAGTGGTCTGGAAATAGTGCAGAAACCCTCATAATGTTTCTGATCTGCTGTTGTTTCTGTGTGATCAATCCAACAGTGTCTGAGTCATCGCTATCATACGCTCCACCCAACAACAGCCCTGCTTACATTCTCGTGCCTGCTGAGTCATCCATACCTCCTGGGAGCATCTTACTGAATCCACATACAGGTACACAAACACACACACACACACACACACAGTCTGGTTCGCTATCTTTGTGAGGGCTCTCCATAGACAGAATGGTTTTTATACTGTCCAAACTGTATATTAAGTCCCCTTACACTAACCCTACCCTTCACACACAACTTTCTGCATTTTTACATTTTCAAAAAAACTCATTCTAAATGATTTATAAGCTTGTGTACCTCAAGTTAGGTCCCTGCAGTGACACGAGTCCCCATGAGTCTGTGTCCCCACCTGGATAGAAAAACATATACACACACACACACACACACACAATTCACTGAGTAGAAGCTGACTCATTGGTTCACACTGACTCTAAGTCCACACACCAAATAATCTCTCTCATCCAACAATGAACATGTCCTTTAGGGCAGCCATTTCTGAATCCTGATGGAACTCCAGCCGTTTACAACCCACCAGTAAATCACCAGCTTAACCCAGTACAGTCACAAGCCCCGCCCCCTCCACCTCAGCAGCAGCCAATAGCAAGCCATGGTGTCCCTCAGGTGAGTGAATCATATAATGGAGACTCGTGGTGCACAATATATATCGGTAGTCTGATTTTGTTTTATATATCTGTATTGGTCGATATTGTACAATTAATTTTTCATGCTCATTTGACCTGTTTTTACAGTTAGATTACCTTTGTGTTCATCTAACTTCATCTTTAAAAACAGTAATAGTTTAATAAAACAAGTTCAATGTAATCTTTAGCAAATCTCAAAATGAACGTCCATTTCTCATGCTGGACATTATAATATTCTGGGACTGTAACAGAAATATCCTATCTTAGAATCATCATGTGCTGCATGTTTAGTAAACATAGGAATTTTTTTTAAATCTTAAAGGTGCATTGTGCAACATTTCATGTTAAAAATACCCGTTTTTCTAACCCATAGATGCTTAAACAATTGCCTGATGGGCTGAATGAGCCCTTCTCTGATCACTGCGATTGCCTCTATAATCCTGTACATTAAAATAAATAAGAGGGATTCGGGACGGAATTTGAGACTGGGCGTGACGTCATGCGCGTTCACGCTCACCTGGGTATGTCTGGCAGGTTTGTGTATTCGCCGCCATTCTCCGTATCAGCGAAGACGACTCGAGCGACAAAACTTTAGTCAACTTTCGACAAAAGTAGAAGATGGATTCAAAGACACCGGCTTGTAGTTCATTCCAAACCCCAACGCAAACTCCACGTAAGACAAAGAAAAGAAAACTTTTGTCTGGTGCCAAATTGGAGTCAGACAGGCGTCGGAATAAGACGAGAGTCAACAGGCTTTCAACAAATGGAGAGATCTCCGGTCTGCTCTTGGGCTCAAACGGGATCCTCTGATTATTATTTTGAGCTTTTACAAAGTAATAACTTATATTGTTCATGAACGTGTTTCCATAATAATACAATCATAAGTGGATACAGTAAACACATAAAACAGGTCAACATGGAGATAGATGAAAAACAAAAACTGAAGTTTTCTACTACTCCCGTTTCCCCCTCACACATACGTGTGTGATTTACTCAAATGCCTTTCCTTTCATATATTTAAAATGACTTGCAGATTTATAACTTTATTACCTCTGAAGACATGACTGTAAACAAAAGATTTGTGCGGCTGATGCTCCTTTGGTTATGAACAGCTCGTGCTCGTGCAAGCGTGCGTGTGCGTGTGGTCCATGAGCGTGCACACCTCTGGTTGCAGTTTCGCTTGTCGCCAGAGGGGGCATAGTTCTGCAAAAACTCAGACTTTGCGCAATGCACCTTTAAATATTGAATTAAGATAGGACGTTTCTGTAATACAGTCCCAGAGAAAATGTTCCTTATATAAAATCAACAAACTCCACAACCTGTCCTCTCATTTCTGGTTTAGGTTCAGTACTCCTCTGTGACGTACCTTCCACCTCAGCAGTTAAACGTTTCTACCTCTCAGCAACACCCAATAGAGCAGACTGTAAGTGATATATATACATATACTATCATACACGCATATATATATGACAAACTTATTTTTTGCTTCCTAGAGGGAAGACATTAGCTCTAAGTTTGGTCACATGACCTTGAGTCATCAGTCATCAGGGGATCTTCCAGATATGTCATCGTTCTATGTGCAAGGAGCTCCGCCCACACAGAGCTATGCTCCGCCCACACACGGCTACGCTCCGCCCACACACAGCTACGCTCCGCCTCACCATTCAGACAGTTACATGAGTCCTGGAATGACACTGGCTCCTCCCACAGCCCCGCCCCCTCCCACAGCCCCGCCCCCTCAGACTCAGCAGAGCAACCAGGTACTTCTTCATCAATGAGTCATGAGATACGGTGTAATGTCATACTGTATGTCTAATTATGAGTCAATTCTGGTGTGCCCTCTTAGGTTTCAGTGTACAGTTACCCTGTTCAGTGTCCCAGTGCAGCTCAACAGTACACAGCGGGCAGTTACAGCACACAAACAGGTACACATGAAGATCTGTGTCACTCACGCTGAGTCTCAGTAGTAGGAGAGAGGGCCGCTACACTGTAAGAGATGGTGTCACTGGTCTCACAGTGAACCGGTCTCTTTTCCTGCTATTCCTATCAGCTCTCATATGAGATATAGACGATCAAGTCTCTGTGCTGTGCATACATGCATAACAATACATTTATAAATAAACAAAGAAAAAACATCTATTGAATTTACTCTTTGTGTTGGCTGTCATATTGAGTCCGCGATCACTATACAATTAATAAAATCTCACACATATTTGTCAACATTTCTCTCAACAGGATACCCGCCTGTGATATCTCACCAACAAGGTTGCCCAGGCATGATGGGAAGTCAGATTCTACCCCAAACACAGCAAAGCATTATGGGACATTACCCATCCGTGTCCTCCTATCAGGTACTGATGCAAATAGAAAACTTAGTTTGGAAATTCAGTCCATGCACATTTTATTGATAGGTTAATATATATCAAATTGAATTTTTATTATAAAATAAAATAAAATAAATTAGTCATATTTAAATCAATATTAAAATGAAATGTTATAATAATCATTAATTATACATACAGTACATACACACGTGTGTGTGTGTGTATGTATATATATATATAAAGACACGCACATTTTTTTAAATGAATTTATTATAATATTAGTATTATTATTCTCAATATTATTGTATTTAAATATTTCTGCTAATATATTAGAAATATTTATAATATAATAATATATATAATATAATATAATAATATATATGTGTGTGTGTGTGTGTATGTGTGTGTGTATATATATATATATATAGACTGTATGTGTATATATATATATATATATAGACACACATTTTTAAAATGAATTTATTATAATATTAGTATTATTTTTCTCAATATTATTGTATTTAAATATTTCTAATAATAAACATTTTATATTAAAAATATTAATATATTAATAAAAATATTAAATTAATAATAATTATAATAAATGTTTTAATTTTTTATATATATATACACACACACACACACAAATGTATTAATATATAATTTAAACTATTGATATATATATATATATATATATATATGGAAATATTAAAATAATTATTTGTACTAAAATATATGCCCATGTGTTTTGTGTCTCCTAACAAGGTCCCGCAGCCGCAGCAGTCGTATCCCTCTGCAGTGCTGGTGTCAGGACAGGCCGGGCAGAGCCAGTGTTTGGTTCCTCCTGCTGGACTGCAGGTGTACTGCAACTCCTCTCCTCCTCCACCGCTCAGTGTGATGGGGCTCTCCTTCCAGTCCAGTAGCTGCAAAAATGGCTGTAACGTTAATCAGAACCAATGCTGGTACTAAAGGACACTATGTACCCACACATAGTGTTATAAACTCATATGCATATTCAGTGTTTGTAGCTACACATAATGTCCTGTACAGCCTGTAGCACTCGAGTCTGATCGCATCTTCAGATTCAGCCTTTTCTACTTTGTCAGAAACTTGTTACATGGAGATTGATAACGTCATGTTTAAATTGCTGTTAGAGCATAATTTATACTATTTATATTATGTTTTCGGTTAATATCCATAAAATGTTATATTTGAATAGTATATGATACTATGTTTATCTTGTTTATAGAGGGCTATATTACATGAGTGATGAATGAAACCAGATTCTACAAAGTTTGTCCGTGTAGAACCTTTTAAAATAGTGTTTTGTTGTTTGTTTGTTTGTCAGAATTTTATTAGGATGTAACATTTGACCTGATTGGACAATATCTAAGTGTCATTTCTTAAAATATATGGCCTTTTAATTGGTAAACTGTTGGCTTCTTGTCTTTACTCACATTCACATCAGGGTCGGTCGGTGTTCTCATAGGCGATTTGAGGGTTGCGCAAACATTTCACTTTGACGTTGTCCTCTTCAGACATTCAGATAAATGTATAAACGTAGCTAAATTATGTTGAGTATTTTTGATTAAATCGGTTTGATTATGATTAAGATGTAGATTTGATCAAAAATGCCATAAAACGCCCTCTGGTGGCTTTAAGAGAGAATTACAATAACAAAGCATTTAATAGTTTCGGATTAGGATCAATTCAGATTTGTGTTTCCTATCAGCTGTTTAGAATCAGAGCTAAAAGGGCTGAAATAGTTCAGTTTGATTTATTTGGACTGCCAAATTTTGTGCTCCTTCAGATAAAAGTCGTACAGGTGGAACATCACTAGGGTGAGTAAATGATTACTTGTTTTTTTTTAAAGCACGTGTTCTGTTACCCACATGACAAGTACACGTTTCAAACATGCATTTATCAGAGAATAACAAGGTGTAATTTAAGAATTTGTCAAGTACTCAAGAAAGAATGCAGTGCCACAAGTTTAAATGAGCTTTAATAGAAAGGCACATATACAGCCAGAGTGTGAGAATTAAAAGCCTTTAAATGCAGAAACAGTTTTAAACTAAACTCCTCTAATCAGAAGTGACAGTCTCTGCTAGATCAGCTCAACTGCTCGTTCTGTCGTTCATGAGTTCATGTCAAAACTAAGTCACAGCCGAGTTCATCTGAACTGAAATCTGATTACCCCATTGGCTCTTTTGTACCCCCAGCTTAGTGTGTGTGTGTGAGGGAGAGAGAGAGATGAAGGTATGAAAGAAGGTCGTTTGTGTCTGTTTATGTGTGTATGTGGATAAGGGTGGAAGAAGGTCTGCTACACTGCCTCACAATCAGATCTTTCCAGTTTAGCAGTGTTGAGTGAGTGTGAAAAGTCTGTTACCTTAATGCAGGTTAAATAAAAGCAATAAATATAAATATCATGACATCATGTCGGGAGAAATGTACCTGTGTTCACAAAATGGGGGGGTTCAAAGAGTGCAAGATAAGCAGGAAGAATTCAAAGAAGAAAAAAAAAGGGGCAAGATTCACAGGTTCTTAAATAAATGTGTTAAAAAGCTCAAACTTAAGTTAGATTACAAGGCTACGATGCTACGCAACTAAAGGTGTGCGTTCCAGAGAGCACACGGAGAAACTAAAAAACATGCAAATCGCATCTTTCGGGTTGTGGGATCGGCAGCCATTTTGTTCAGCCTGACTGTACAGCTGCGCTTTGATGAAAATGGCCACCTTCACATACAAAAATACACTTAAAGCAGTTGCAGCCGCTGCGTCTGTGTGGGTAAACCTCAAGAGGAAGGTCAGAAAACACACAAACGCAGAGTTGAACGCTGCCTGAATGATCGGTTGCACCTGTCTCTATCTCTAGCACTCGTTCAGTCTCATTCCTTAAAACACTCGCCTCATTGGTCATTACTGACTGATATCCACACAAACAGGCCCAGAAACACACAAACACAGTCCCAGACTCTTGGTGTTGTTCATTCAGGCCCGATCAGGCCCAATGGGAGATCAGCAGGGTGAGATTGTTGACTTTTTTTTTGGCTGTAGAGGGTCTGAAAGCTTACAACACACACTCACACACACACAAACGATCTACTGCAGTACTGATGGGCCGTATTCATCCTTCTTTTGCTCCCGTAGAGGTATCTGTGGTTCAGTGGTGCTCGTCACCCTCTCCGCTTCACCTTTGTTCACTCCATCCCCTCCTCCTCCTCTTTCTCCCGTCATCTGATCCGTTTCTTCCGCCCCCGTCGTCCCGTGCCTCTATTTCTGGATCTGAAAGATGAAGAGGCGGAGGTTGATGTTTTTGGCAGCGAGCAGCTTGTTGCACTCCACGCTGTCGCTGATGGGCAGCAGGGCGTACTCGGTCTCGTTGGCGTCGTTGGAGAAGACGTGGTGCTGGATGACGGGTTTGATTTTCACGTCGTCGTACGGGCCCTTCAGCAGCAGAAAGGAGCACTCCAGGGCAGAGTTCACTTTGCTCTTCAGGATGAGCTGGAAGGAGAGCGTGCGCTTGCAGGACAGGTTGGGGTTGCGCTCCGAGTCGTTGACCCGTGCCTTCAGGACCCAGGTCTGGTTGAGCACGGTGAAGCGAGGCGTCTCGTAGTACAGGCGTGTGATGAAGTCGTCGGTGCGGTAGGGCCGGAACTGCACCTCTGGAGCAAAGACACATGACATTACAGGGTATCAACTTACTTCACGACACAAACGGTTATCGGTAACACTTTATGTAACGGAGGCCAGCTAGTGAGAGTTGTGGAGGTAAACCTCACTCCCTTGATCACAAGAGGTGCACAAACAACTCATGCTAGAGACTATGGTCTTCAGCGTCTTTGTTAGCGCACCGCCTCCTATGCCAGAGACGTGGGTTCGATTCTCGCTTGGAGCGGGGCAAGTAGGACCAGAGGGTATACATTGGTGCCGTGACCCGGATGGGAGTGAGTGTAAGGGAGGCCAGCTAGTGAGAGCTGTGCAGGTAAACCTCACTCCCCTGATCACAAAAGACACGCTAGAGACTGCGTGGAATAGGACCAGAGGGGTTACATTTACAATAAGGGTTCGTTTGTTGACTTTAGTTCACTACATAGGTTAACATGAACTACAATGAACAATACAAATAAATTCTGTCATCACCCTCATGTCATTCCAAACCCATAAGACACTCATTCTTCTTCAGAACAAAGCTCATGCATGCTAGCTTGACACGTGAGAACCAATGAGGTTCATTCTCATGTCACGCAGCACATTTGAGGTTTGAACCAATGAGGTTTGTTCTCGCACGTCAAGCACGTACGGTTGAGCTTCTGTTTATGTTCGCTGATTAATGTTTATATGTGAATAAAGGCCTAAATTAAATGTTCATCATATAAAAGCCAATTCACTCCGAGACGACAGACGGCAACAGACACATAGTCTGGTTTTTGTCGGATCAGTGGCGTCTGTCTGAACTTGTTTTCGCCGATTGAACAAGCATTTAGAAGTGACGTGCTGTGTTGGTCATTGTTTGTCTGTATAATGTGAATTGGCCTTTTCAGTCACTTCTCAGACATTCCCCGACCCGACAAATACAGATTCTACATGTTCAATCAGTGAAAACAAGAACAGACCAACGGCGACAGACACACTGATCCAGCAAAACCCGACGAAGTGTGTTCTGCCGTCTGTCTGTGCAGTGTGAATTAGCCTTAAAGCGATCGTGTGTCTTCAGAAGACTTGGATTTAACCGCCTGATGATTATATTAATTCTTTTTATTTTGATCATGTAATGAAGCAGCAGTGATTTGGGTAAATAAGACTTTCAATGGAGCGACATAAATCTCTGATTTCATTAAAAATATCTTTGTTTGGATTCCAAAGATGAACGAAAGTCTTATGGTAGGGTGAATAATGACAGATTTTTAAGATTTTTTTTTAAGACAAATCATGCCAAAATTCAACACCATTGCCGAGTATTTTCTTCTTAAAACTGCAGTGAACCAAAGACAGTCTCAAAAACACGGTTTGAAATCGCTGGTGTTTCTGACGTCACAAACTACCTTGTTAACCAATCAGATCAACGTGTGATCGTCAACGAGTGGATCTCTGAGCTGTGTGAGTGAGTGGAGGCGGGGCTCATTTACATATTCACAGAGCCATGTGTACTAAATGAGGCAAGGGTGTAGAGTTTCATTAAATCTATTTTAAGGCATGAAGAATTTTTTTTCAAGGAAATAAACATTTAAATATGTCATTTTGGTGATCAAAGGTGAGTTTTAAAGGACAAAATGATTGACTACAGGGGGACTTTAACGATCTACAGCAATATGTCAAGGAACCTAAATAAGCTATGCTTTATTTGAAGGGTCAATGGTGCAACGAAACGAGACTCAAGGTTTCTATGTACCTGTAAAACCGATCTTCTCAAAGCACAGCAGGCTGAAGATGCTGTTGTAGAGCTGTAGCTCTCTGCGATGGCTCTGGTCCATCTCATCCAGGATACCCATCAGCTCCATGCCGGTCTTAGACGGGTGGCAGCACTCGGCCTCGTGAGCGCTGAGCTCGTGGAACGGCCCGTGCCATGGGCAGCCAATCCGCTTGTACTTGCACTGCGTCACTCTGTTTCCAAAAACAAAAAAACAACACCTTTTTTTTAAATGACCAACCAATAACTCTAGCAATATAGTCTGTAAATACGGTATCATCACACAGCTCTATATATAATGTTGATATCCAAATATATCCAACTTTACTATTGACCAGCTCAAATTTACTAAATGCAACTATAAGGCGTGTAGATAAGATAGTATGTCCCGGTTTCACAGACAGGGTTTAGATTAAGCCAGGATAAGGCATTAGTTCAATAAGTGTCTTTTATAAACGTGCCTTAGAAAAAAAATATGAGACAATGAGACAAAACAACGGCATATTTTAAGAAATTTCAGTGCAAGTTGCTTTGTTAAAACGGCTCAAACATGCATTTTAGTCTGGGACTAGCTTAAGCCTTGTCTGTGAAACCGGCCACATAAACATTAGCATCATGATTTTCTGCAAAGCTGCTTTAAGACTATATTATATGAATAAAATTGACTTGACTTAAATCTTTTGCATATAGTATCTCAGTTTGCTTGCTGATTGCATATAAAATGATATAAAATTTGAAGAGATTTGTTTTTTTATGCGAGTGAATGCATGAGACTTGTACAGTTTAAGCCAAGTGTCAATGTTTATACATCTTTATGACTAATTAAGACTAGAATAGGGAGGATTCACTAAATACAAATTGTGTCCACTGACAGCGCAATTATTTATTCGGTCCAAAGTCCTTTTAAGGCCAGACATGTAATTCTGAAGACACATGATCACAGTGCTAAAGCACTAAAGTAAATCACTATGGATGAAAACATCTAAAAATCGTCTCTCTAATGAATGTGTGCTCAACTACACGTCTAGATTAGTGCCTGATTACAATGAATGGTAACTATTTTAAGGTGATATAGTTGCTTACTATAGTAATAACAGTAAATAATGCATAATTACAAGCAACTAACTCTAAACCAAACCCTAACCGTAACTCGAAGTACATGCAGTTAATTAATATTACTCAGTACTTATTTGAGTAAGTACAACGTAACTATGTCACCTTAAAATAAAGTGTAACCCAATTAATTTTCACTAGAAAACGGACACAAACATCTCTTTTAAACAAGCTTTTCACTGCTTTTCGAAAGTTGTAATAGGCCAACATTAAAGTCACCATGAAATCAAAATTGACAATTTCTTTTTTATGGAATATTCCAGTATTTATTATAAATAAATAATCTGTGCACATCAGTATTTATTAAAAAACAAAACATATGCCCTCATAGTCTTTAATCAGAAACAGTAACATTCCCGTTGCCTCGCAAAGACGTCTCTCTTCTCTGATGAGGGCTGGGAAATAAGCTTGTCCAAACGCCAGTTTCAATTCGTCCCGTCCAGCAACCTGTCACTCACATGAAACCATCGTAGCAATTAGAATAAAAAAGTCCATTCATTTTATCCATAGGGAAATTGATTTTTAACGAGAATTTATAAACCAAGCCCTACTGTGAGCTACGAGATTGTTAATCGATACTATATACTTTTGTTGAAGCCGTCAGTCCGCATAATGCTAAATTAATGGTGAAAACCGACATTACCCATGATTCTGTACAGAAAACTCCACCAATCAGTCAGAATTTCTCCATAATTTTTAATTAGATTTTTTTTTGTTGCAATGCTTCATGGGATTGCAGTTCTTTCTCTCACTAAAACAGTCCCAGTCCTTTGTCTTTTTGTCCAATTTTCAAATACACTTTTGCTTGTAATGTTGAGACTCACCTTGTAGCTGGTTGGTTTGGTTCATGGCTTGTAACACTTTAACAAAGACTTTTTAAAAATCCCTATGGGAAAAAAATACTTCCGGAACCAAGGCTGCAAAAAAAAAAAAAAAAAGTGGGCGGGCACTAATTCACTCTATTTACAAAAGTAGCGTGTTGTGCTGAAAAGAAACATAACGGATTTAAACAGTGATTGTGCGGCACTACACAAGTGTTTAGTGAACTGGCCCCGTGGCTTTCCAGCGTAATCGTGTGTGTTTGGTGAATGGGTGCAGCAGTACCTGTCCTGGCACTCCTCTGTTTGGTGGCGCTCGAGGCCGGAGCGAGGGAACTGTTTGAGGCAGTAGCTGCACTCAGAGGGCAGTTCACTCACGGCTTTCTCCACCGCCAGGTTCCTGCAACACAGGCTCTTACTGATCTCACAGCGGCAGTTAGGACACGTGGCCTGCTCCTCTTTGAGGCGCGCGTCAGCGAGCAGGTGGATGAAGCAGCCGGCGCACATCAGGTGCCCGTTTGTACACTGTGAAATGAGAGCACACATCTTCAGCCCACAACAAGAGCTCAAACCATCTCACAGGGAGCTTTATGCAAAACACAAGGCCGCTGGACGGCATTTCCTCATTTTCCTCAAACAGAGACAGTGCAGTAGATTCCTGTCAATGAGAGCCATCGCCCGCTATACCCTTAAATAGTCAGGGTGTAACGATACCCTCATGTCACGATTCGATACATATCACTAAACTGAACTCATGATCCAATATTAATACTATAAAAGGTTAACAAAAAAAGTACTGTTGATTAAAATGCTAAATTTGATATTACATTGTGGGTTTAAATGAATAGGCTTGGACTTGGTGCTTGTAACCCAAGGACAATGGTGACACCAGAATAAAAATATTCATGATTCTGAAGCTGAAAATACTGAATTATTTTAGACGCATATGCTTGCACTCTGTCACTGACTAGATATATTTCAAATAATGTAAGCCACTTTTTACTGGTAACATCAGACATTTGGCATTATCAGGACCCACAAATATTCCCACATTGCATTATTATACATTATAATCAACATTATATACGGTATAGTAGTTTAATGTACTGACATTAAAACTCTGAAAACTTTAATTTTTTCTCACACAGTCATTTTTATTTTGAGGGGACTATCCACGATACGTATTGTTGCATTTTTGTATTGCGATATATTGTGGCACGATATATTGTTACACCCCTAGGGCACTATTTGAGGGGACAGCCATTTGTAGTGGTGTAACCACTCACTCCTTCAAGTGGACTATATTAGTGGACTAATGTAGGGAATAGTGAACGAGGGTATAAGGGCGATAAACACAGCTAAGATCTTCAGGAGCTCTTGATAACTACAGACAGGTGTGTTTGATCAGGGTTGGATTTGAACTTCGCAAGAAGGTAGATCTCCAGGAACAGGATTGGGCTCCCCTGAACTAAGTCAAATCAGGTAAAAAATCACGTAAAAAACGGTTTGTCCGACCTTGGGCCTATATACCTCCATGAGGATCCCAAGGTTGGGTAGGTGAAGATTGTTTGTAACAAGAACCCTGATCATTTCAGTCCGAACTTAAGCGTATGTGTGGAGCATTTCAGCGCAGAGTAACCGGGAGAAAGATTTCTTATTTCACATGCAAAGGCAGTTTCTGTTCTTAATTCTTAAGTGGATCTGAATGGGGGAAAATAATAATATTGACCCCCTTTAAGGTAAGAATAGGTTGTTAAAAACTGACATTTCAGTCCTCATATAAAAATGTACTCAATTTGTCATTTGCTTCAATCTTAGTTGCATCTAAAACTGTAAATTTATGGTACACTTTATTTTAGGGTGTCCTTGTTACAGAGTAAATATACACTGAAGTACTGAGTAGTATTAATTAATAACATGTACTTACTATAGGGTTAGTTGCAAGTAATTATGCATAATTTACTGCTATAGTAAATACGTGTAACATGGACACTGCAAAATAAAGTTGTACAAACAAATACATGTGATATAAATGAATGTGTTTTAAAAACTGTTCAAAGATAATTCTTCACTTATTCTATGCCAAAGCAAATTATGGTTTCCCTTTTTTTTAAGATGACATAGTTACATTGTACTTACTCAAATATGTACTATGTAATATGAATTAACTACATGTACTTACTATAGGGTTACGGTTAGGGTTTGGTTTAGTTACTTGTAATTATGCATAATTTACTGTTATTACTATAGTAAGTACATGTAGTAATGTGTAACTACGTCACCATAAAATAAAGTGTTACAAAAAAAATTGTTTAAATATTTTATTTTGAATTAGCTTTTATTTTGAAATTTTCTTTTCAAATGTAGTCATTCATGTACTTTTGTCATTTTTAGTCCGTTTTTTATATATAGTTTTATATATTTTTTAACTATTTCTATATAATATTTTGAATTAGCTTTTATTTTGAAATTTTCTTTTAAAAATTTAGTCATTTGTGTACTTTTGTCATTTTTAGTTATTTATATATATATATATATATATATATATATATATATATATATATAATATATATATATTTATATATGTTTTATATATTTTTTAACTATTTATATATAATATATATATTAATAATTTTTTTATTCTAGTTTTAATAATTGTAAGTACTTCACCTTGTTTTAGTTCGGTTATTTGCCAAAGCAACATTTACATTTTTTTCTTGTTTAAGTTTTTAATTTAAAGTATTTCATATAAAATTGTATGTTTTTTTATTTAATCTTTATTTGAATTGACAGAGCTTATTTTAATAGATTTAGTTTTAGTTTACAATAATAGCACTGATGCAATATTCTCGTTTTATGATTAGTTCAAGGTTTCATTTGAATAATTCTGTTACTGGTTAACTGATTCCCCAGCAGATCTGTTTCACTGGAGGTTAAGTCTGTGATTAATTCAGTGGGCAGTTGATTTTTTTTTCTCCCTGGCTTGTTTGTTTTGCTCCAGGACTTGCACATGTTCGTCTCATTTGATAGGAATCAACCCCTGATTCTGTAATAAACAGATTACATGGCATGAGTTTAACAGCACTGATGCGCTCTGAGTCTGACACCTCCTTCCTCAATCACATGGGCTCAAAGTGAGATGTCAGTTTTTTTCTCATGATCTGTGTTATGTGTGTCTATTACTTCCTCTAGTTTCAGCAAAACACGCAAACAAAATGACCACTCTAGTGTGGATTTATCCAATCATTATTTAAGTTAGTAAGTCATTGAATGGACACTTGTAAAAAAGTAAGCGTGGGTATGCAAACCGAAAACGCCAGCACATGTGAACAAAGTGTGTGAAAACATGGGAGGAAGTTATTTTACAGCTGGTTTAGCCTGTGGCTTCAGAGGGATTATATGGGGTGCATATTTGGGGGAGGGGTGATCAGAAGAGGCCAGCAGTGATTGGGTTAAACAGGTCATGTGACCACCCTGATTGTCATGTTGGCCTTTAAAGGCAGAAAACAGCTGCTCAGGTCTGTATCACGTGAAGTGTGGAATCTGAAACCTTAGAAAATAACATCATACCTGCTCTTAAAAAACAAACTTGTACCTGGAATGGCATATATGTGCATTTTATTAGGCATTTTTTTCACACACATTATGAGTCACAGACAGTGTGCAATCAGCTGTATTATATGGAAATACATTAGACAAACCATCACAATGACAAAAAGATACCCCCCTTTGTGTCATATCTATAATAACAGGCTGTATCTCACTAATATCTCTTGCATTCCAAGAGGATGCTGTGTTGTGTACTTTGATAGCTGCATTATGTTTATGGTATATACGTTATGCATAGAGATTTCTCTGCATTGTAAGTCTCCATAATGGCTTTGTTTACCTGGTACACCGAGGCTTTAGGCAGGTCCAGGCACACCGTGCAGCAGAGCACCGAGTACAGGCGCTCCTCGAGCTTCCCCGCCTCTCCTTCCTGGTGCCTCACGCGCTTCTTAGGCGGTGCGTCCGGGTCGGCCTCGGAACCAGGACCGTCTCTCCGCACACCGGACTCCTCCTGGATACCGGCCAGTCCTGCGCTCCCCGGGCCCGCATCCAGGACACCCCCCACAGGACCGACACCCAGCCCCGAAGATGAGGAGCCCGGGGCGGCCGCGACGCCTAATTCCATACGCTCTTCCATCGAAGACATCCGAATGAGTCACGAGGGGTATTTGGGCTGACTGAGCACAGGATCCGCTGAATGTCAGGGTGAGATTTTCAGCTTTTTCCAGGTAGTTGGCCTTTAATGATGGGGGGTCTGGACAGCTAACAATGCACTCAGTTGTAAACCATCAAACGTCAGTTCAAATAGGCTAATTTTGGGTAATATGATACTAGGTAAGGGGACCGTGGATATAATTTCATCTGTGTTTTACTGCGGTTTGGCCTGCATGGATGCCTATAAATTTTTTTTGGATAGATCTCAGCATGTAAGCTTCGGCTCTCAGCTTGTGAAAAGAGAGAGAGAGAGAAAAAACAGCTAAGACTCAACAAAACAACAGGCTGTTGTTTAGGTCCGTTATCCGCCGTGACAGCACGCACACGGCGACTCTCTGCGACCGGGCCGGGCTCTTTCCCTCCGGTACACCTTCCGATAACAACCGAGCCACTCCGACACGATCCGGATTCTCCCGAAAGCCTATAAGTTATCAGTTTGCTGCAGAGTCTCTTCGATAGTCCTTCCCTTAATCTACACTGCCATCTTTGTTTTTTTCCTGACTGTCTCCTCCTCTGCCCCTGTCCGCTTGTCCCTTTCTGATTCTGCCAATCCGAGGTCGGTTTACTCAGAGCGAGCTGAAGAACAAGCGATTCATGTCATCCGTATTTGAACTGTCACTGAATGCGTTGCCACTAGCAAAGATGGCCGCTCGGCCCTTCTCTTTCGCGCTTCTTGATTGGCTGCAACAAATGTTGTGTTTCATCAGATGACTGGGGATATTTAAAGAGCTATGCTTTGCGCATGCGCACCGGCCTCCTGCGGGTCATGGCTGAAGCTTTTCTTTTTTTTAAGAGAAAGGTGATCAAAAACTTTTGTAATTTGGATAGTGTGGTGCTTGGTTTTGTTAGTAGATTTGTTTATATTTTATTGTGGTAGTTTGTCGCATTATTGTCATGGCGGTTATAGTACAAAGAAAGAGTAAAAAGGTGTGAAAACCTTTTCATACCATGGTCAAAATCCCATAACACTCTTCATATGCGACAAAATGGCAACGTCATCGTGGGTTGTCATTCATCTAAATTATTATTCTTGACAGAATAATGAATGGAAGAATCCATTTTTTATCGGATACATAGGTTTTTAAAAACATGTTACACATTTTAAACTGCTTTATAATCTCTTTAAAAAAAAATCACCTTTTGAAGTGATTTTTTTTTTTTACCCGAAAAGCAGAATGACCCCTGGGGGAGGGGAAATGGCCTCAGCCAATCAAATGTCGCGGTTTATGATGGACTGGTTTGGGCAAGACAGCTGTCAGTCTAGTTTCCCCAACCTGAACAAGCTTTGTGTTGAATGGGGGGATGGCAGTGTGTTTTCTGATTATTTACTGAATAGCCTAGCCTACTATAAAATATATATTATTAAATCTGCATGTAACAATGTAATAAAGAAGGTATTAATTACGCTGAGATTAATAGTGTTTTGATGCACATCATACCTATCTAAAGTCACCTGACAAGGACAAGGGCTTTCTTCATTAATTATTACCTCTGAACACTGGGTATTTCAGATCTTACCATAATGATGATAATGAAAATGTATTTATTGATTATCATTAGTAATCATGAGTAATTATCATCATATGTGCTTCAGCCAGAACAGGCCGGTTATATAGGTTGATAACTGCCTGTTCTGTCAAAATATGAATATTAGTTGTAAGCAGTAGTCTTTTAAAAATCAGAATTACTATTATGCATTTTTGGCGATACTTTAAATGCCTTATATGTCTTATAAAAGTGTGGAATTTTGTAATTACAGAGAAAAGAAATTAAAACGTCAACCAAACAAAGATTAATAGACATTTTATCATCATAAAAACAGTATTTTACTGACCAAATTATAGAAACGTGTATCCGAACAGCTAGTAAAGTTTAATTGTATTATCCTTCAGTCTAAAACATTTACACAGTACTCATAATAACATTATCAAAAATAACTTTAACAGAAAATGCTGAAAAATGATGTGCTATGAAACGAAACACGGGAAGACAAACAATACTAAATACTTTTAGCTTATTGCTAGCTAGTCTGCCCAACTAACATTTCAACACACATTGGCACTCAAGTAATAGAGGCCGAGCTTGACTGATACTGATACAAAACTAGTCCTTGCTTATTGAAATGTTTCTTTTTTACAGTTTCTTTTATGCTGTCTCTCTTTTAGACACAGATCAAGAAGAAAATGTAAAATAATTAGAGGCTCACACATACAAAAACAACATTAAAATAAAACACAAATAGCCCTTCTTTCTCTAGTCAGTCAATAATCTCATAATAATAACAATAATGTGTAATAATGTCCTGGGTTATTTCATTAGTGACCTGTAGGCCCACACAGCATAAACACTGAATTCGTATTTGTTTTTTTAAATATTGGATTATACAAGATAACTGTTTTATAACAAGAGGATTATATCTAGAAGAGTGCACTCATTTAACGGTAGAGTAGGCCATTTCTGAGTGGCTAGTAATAGCAAGCTAGCTTTGAAATTGAAAGCATAATATTCGGACCGAATGCAATGATTGGATGAACATGTTTTGGTCCTGAGACTTCCACAGAAGATATATGTACATGTTTTCCTATTGAGACCACTATAATGGATTGCTATCAGGATGTGAAGAGAGTTTCAACCAGTATAACAAAAAGTGTTTATAAAACAAAATGCCTACCCTTTCTTGAGTGCAGAAATGTGGAAAACAGTGCCGATTTCACCGGGTCCTGGTGATTAGGTAAAAAAAACGGTGAACTTTCTGTCAGTATCAGTGCTTAGAGTCTGTGTGTAGGTTGAGAGAGAGAGAAGACACTAAATGTTTTTGTATCATGGTGTTAAATTTTGCAAGTCGTACCGTCCCTCTTTTTCACATTCACATGGCCTGTGTTGTCCTGACTCTTTTGGTCTCTTCATACATCATTGGTTTCTATAGTCAGTTGTTTATGCTGGCTTCACTACCCTTTAACTCATTTCTCACTCTTGTTTTGAGTCAGTATCTTCTTGCTGTGCTGGTTTCTCAGGTACGTGCTGATCTGTGGTGTTTTGAATGTTTGTTGTGGTGTCTTCTGGGTGGGATGAATATTGTTGGTTGCTCATCATGTTTTGAATCTCTTCAATCTCCTGGTTTCTGCCATGTGCGTTGATATCTGGTTCATAGTTATTGTTCAGTATGTTCCCGTGAATTTGTGCTGCATGAAATTTCTCTGCCAACATCTCTGGTTTGTGAGAATCTCTCTTATTAATTTCCAGATGTCTGTTTAGTCTCTGCCTGTCAGCTGTGGTGTGAGTGGCCTTTGCCGCCCCCTTATGGTCTTGTTGTGCTGCTGCATGTTGAAGCCAGTCCTGCTGCAGGGTTTGACTTGCTGTCAAACGTCTATTCGGGTTGACCTCCAGCAGAGCCCTGACTAGAGCTTTAGCCCCTGGAAAACACAGACATCAACACCTGTCATGTGTTTAGATCACAGCATCTAAATTACAGCAGATCTGAAGGGTTTACAGGAACGGTTCAACCAAAAATTCTCTCATTTACTCCACCTGAGAATATAGTGCACGAATGGAGCATCTTTGGAGAAAGAACATGATACGAGTTTGAAACAGCATGAGGTTGAGTAAATGAGTAAATGAGTAAGACAGCTTTTTCATTTTGGGGTGAACTAACACTTAAAGGGATAGTTCACCCCAAAATGAAAATTCTGTCAGTAATTACTCTCTCTCATGTTGTTCCAACCCCGTAAGACTTTCGTTCATCTTCGGAAAACAAATTAAGATATTTTTGATTAAATCTGAGAGCTGGATCACTCCTCCATAGGCTTCTTAAGGGATCGAAACTGGCCGGCCCAAAAGTTATGAAAGACATCGTTAAAATAGTCAGAGTGACTACAGTGGCTCAATCTTAAGTTTATCAAGTGACGAGAATACTTTTTGCGCAAAAAACAAACAAAAATAACAACTTTATTCAACTATTCATTTCCTTCTCTGTTGGCCTCGAGATTTCACGTAGTGAAACTGCGCAACGGTTCTAGGTTGTACGTCACACGCATCACACACATGACCAGCGTCGGCCAAGAGTGAGCCTGCGTGTGACGTACTACAACACAGAACCGTTGCGCAGTTTCACTACGTGAAATCTCGAGGCCAACAGAGAAGGAAATGAATAGTTGAATAAAGTTGTTATTTTTGTTTGTTTTTTGCGCAAAAAGTATTCTCGTCACTTGATAAACTTAAGATTGAGCCACTGTAGTCACTCGGACTATTTTAACGATGTCTTTCATAACTTTTGGGCCGGCCAGTTTCGATCCCTTTAGAAGCCTATGGAGGAGTGATCCAGCTCTCAGATTTAATCAGAAATATCTTAATTTGTGTTCCAAAGATGAACGAAAGTCTTACGGGGTTGGAACAACATGAGGGTGAGTAATTACCGACATATTGCCATGATAGTGAGGTGCTATAGGCTATGCCTGGTTTTATCTGTGGTTATCATGATCTAAATGCATGATACTGGATAACCAATGGTTAATTTGAATAAAACTCAAACAGTCAGAATGTTACATTTACCAAATAAAAATGTGGTTGTTAAATTTTTTTTAAACGTAATGATAGAATAGAATGAACATAAATTTAACATAGTAGTATTAGCTTGAGTTAGGATGCAGATTTACTGTCAACTCACTGTCAAATATGCAATTCGAGATAAAACATGTAATATTAATATTGCAGCCTGCACTGTAAACTGTGCTGAAGATACGTGCCATCAAAGTCAGGCAACAGAAACCTGTTTCAAGACTTGAAACAATATCCCCCATTAGCACATGCAGAAACTAAGAAATATATGTTTGGCAAGTGTTTGTCATGATATGTTCTGACAATAAAGAGTAGTTTAAAACCACAATTAACGCTCTGGTTTCTACAACTTTCACTTAGGAGCAAAAATCTGCCTTTAAACTTGAAAGAAATAAAGATTTGACATTTATCGTGATAATTTTCCATATCGACTGATATAAAAAAAATTATCGTGATAATTTTTTTGGGCCATATCGCCCAGCCCTAGGTCAAATGTTGGAGTTCAAGATCTCACCCTCGGACACGTTATCCCAGTAAGGGGACAGAAAGTGGACTTCTCCCTTCTGGATGAGACGGAATAGTTCCTCTTGATTGCGATCTGGACTGCGGAACGGAGGAAAGCCACTGAGCAGCACAAACAGTATAACACCCATCGCCCAAACATCTACTCCAACACCGTAACCTATTCAAATATAGACATAGACATGCATAGCTGATCACAGAGCTGTAGCTCAGGGTTTTTGTGTCCAATATTTGTGGTTCAGACTTTACCTGTCTCAGCAAGTATCTCTGGAGCAACATATGTAGGTGTGCCACAAACTGTGAACACTGGCTCCGTCACCACCATGGCTAAGCCAAAATCGGCCAACTTCAGATTCAGACTTCCAATGCCATGCCGCTGTACCTATAATCAGTAAAAAAAGAGAGATAATATCAGCTGGATGTTGTATTGTTCACTGTTTTTAAATGAATGTCCAATACAATACTAAGTGATTGCAAAGTAGCCTACTGCTACTGAATCTGTTGTAATGAATCTGTTTAAGATTGGTTCGTCTTCACCGGTCCTCATTTGTAGTGTTGGAAATCCGATTCATTCTATTGAATCGGTTCGTTCGGATGTTTTATGTAAATAAACAGATTAATAACTATTCACCCGTTCCCTGTCCTATGTATTATGTTTTTCACTCATTTAAGTAAACGTTGTTGTATTTAGTAGTAATGTTATATTATTTGGTTATATTATAATTTAAAAAAAATCTATGAAATAATGCTTAACATTTATAACTAAAACTATTAAAAAAAAAAATGTTCAGTGATTTAAATTAAGCTGAAATAAAACAACATATACATTTTAGATGAAAAACTAAAATTAGAAATTTTGAAAAACTGAAATCAATACGTTTAATATGATTTTAATTTGAGTGACTAGAATGAAAGCTGAAATAAAAAATAATTAAAGTTATGTATAGAAATAAAAAAATAATACAAATGACTAAAACGGAATATAGATAATTATAACAATAATAAAGATTTTGCTTTAAAAATCATTATAAATTGAAAGAATAGCGGTGTCCACACCACAACTATAATCATACCGACACAGAGGAAAAATGTATTTGGAATCGTTTTCAGAACGATTTTTTTCCAGCTGATGAAAGATATAAACATTAGCAGCCAATCAGAATCCATCCACCCGCATTTAAAGAGACAGGACACAAAACTGCAGCGTCCACACAAGCGTACAATAACGTTCTGGTGAATGCTCGAGCTCTTAAAAGCAGGGTGGATTCTGATTGGCTGTCAATGTTTTTATCATTTATCAGCTGGAAGAAATGTTCTGTAAGTGATTCCAACGATATCGTTTCTCTGTGCCGTTATTGTGGTGTGGACTCTGCTATTCTAATTTACATTTAGCTGACGCTTTTTATCCAAAGCGACTTACAATTGCTATATATGTCAGAGGTCGCACGCCTCTGGAGCAACTAGGGGTTAAGTGTCTTGCTCAGGGACACATTGGTGTCTCACAGTGGATTCGAACCCGGGTCTCTCACACCATAGGTCTGTGTCTCATCCACTGCGCCATCACCACCCCAATTTAAAATGATTTTTAAAACTGTAGCATTATCGTCCTTGGTTAAGAAGACTGAATTTGAGTAACTCTCATCTCTTACCAGCAGGTTTTCAGGTTTGATGTCTCGATGTGCAATGCTCTTGTTGTGGATGTATTCCAGTGCCTGACTGATATCTGTGATCATGCACGCAGCTCTCGGCTCAGTAAACCTGCCGCTCTGAGTGATGGCGTCGAACAGATCTCCACCGGTGACCAGCTCCATCAGCAGGTAAACGTGTGTGTCCGTGTGATGAGAACGAAACAGCTGGATGAGCCGAGGATGTTCCAGACTTCGCAGCAGAGCGATCTCATTCTGGATCATGTGACCGCGTCCCTGCAGCTTAGCGTTGTCCACAATCTTCATGGCGAAGGTTTCATCCAGGCCTTTCACACGGCACTCTCTGACCACCGCAAAGTTCCCGTCTCCCACCACACGACCCATGTCGTAGCAGCGCTCGATGTCCTCCAGAGATAGTTCTGCACCGTCAGGTGGGACGTTACCCTGCAAGTCTTTCTGCTCCACGGTGTCCTGCTTATTAATGTCCCGCTCAGTTATTATCATTAAGTTAAGAGCGTTTTGAGGAACAGAAGGGCTAGATTTGGTATTGGCAACATGCTTATCTGCTTTCAGCGGTCTATGGTGTGCTTTTTCCAAAGAAACCATATTGTTTTGACTACTTTTATTACTGGGGTTATTCGTCCTGTCCGGTTGAGAACTTCGACTGCTTCTGATTGGAGGAATAGGAGGGACGCATCCTCGACAGCTCCGGCAGAAAACAGCGTCTCTCTTTCTTTCCTCTTTCTTCGGCTCCTTCTCATCTTCCTTCAGCAGGTCAGCTTTCCTCCTCCATAGTTCTCTTTGCCTTTCTCTCTTCACCTTTTGCCTTCCAACAGGCTGCAGGTTGTTGACCGGTGGTTGGTTCACCTGATGATCCCGCACCGCAGGTAAGGACACCTCAGGATCGTCATCATGGAAACCACTGTCCGCTTTAGTGGCCTTGGGTCTCAGGATACGCTCCCACACCCTCAGCAAGTGTTCGCAGTGTGCAGGGTTTTCGGGATAGAGCTCATCCAGAGCTGCACTGATATCCTGAAGCGACGGCCGGGTGTTCCCGAAGGCCAGGAAGGCCTGATCGAAGCGGAAGAAGTCAGTGAGGCTTTGTATCTCTCGGCCAGAAGGGCTAAAGAGACGTCGTATTCGAGCGTTGTTCCAGCAGGGGAAGCCCAGCGCCTCGGACACATCTGCCACGAGCTGCTCGAACGTCTGCACGGCGCGCCGGTTCAACAGCAGCGAGATCTTCCTCACGCTGTCCTGTCCACACGCTCGCACCACGCTCACGATCCGCGGGCGCACAGGGCTTGATTCTGCGTGCCGGGCATGATAACCATTGGCTCTGGACACTCCTGCTTCTTCCCAATGACACACAGGGCTTTCTGAAGGCCCAAAGTCTGTCAGGGGTCTTCGGGGTCTGGATCTGTGCAGGTAAGAGGGAAGAGGTTGCCGAGGGGCAACATTTGGGCATTTTGGCAGTTTAATCCTTTGATCTGCAACACAAACATGTATTGTTAGGATACAATTTGCTATTCTTTTGTTAGTAGAGCAACTCGTCCAAAGATATGCTTTGTTCATCAAAAACGCAGCACATTTAAAATTGCTCGATCAGATTTTGGAGGAGAAATAAAAAAGCTTATACAGGCGAATTAAAGAGGAAGTGTGCAACATTAATAATTGAGAGCAGGTGTGTATTGAGGAGCAATGCCGAGACATGCAGATTCTCAAATTGCACCACATGCTCCAGGGGTAACGGAAAAGGATCAAATCTGATCATGTCGGATCACTTTACTCAGCTTGCGCAGCTTGTTTTCTTGTTTTCTTTCTTTCTTACTTTCTTTCTTTCGTTCTTTCTTTCTTTCTTTCCACGCATCCACATGTCTGACGTCTTTAAGTGGAAGGATGCAGGAGGCATTAAGAAATTGAACACCAAAAACATTCAAAGATGCTGTTTCACATTTAACTTACAGAAAGATCTTTTGAAAGGACTGTTACCAAAGAAAAGCCACTGTGAAACCAGTTACATATATGCATGAATAAAACTAAAGTTATTTTAAAACTGAATTACGTTTCATTTTAATTAATATCTTTCATGGTTGCAAAAATCTACATTTATTAATAACATATTAGACTATTATATCAATAATTTTATTTAATAATAATTATTTCATATTATTTAGTTTGTTTATTCATCATAAGGATCATTGCGACATAGTATACTCGTTACGGAGATTCTGCAAATGTGGACTGGTTAATTGACCTAGTTAAACTTTTAGTCATTGTCCTATTCTCTTAATGTATTTATTAATGAATCATTTGAACTCGCCTGTCAGTCCCCATCTGGGTCTCGGTGGCTCTCGCCCCGGTCGCTGGTTCCACACCGGTGTCATTCTGTTCCCCTGCTCGCAGTTTCATCAGTGTTTATGCAGATATAAACCCGCGAGTCTGATTCAATGCTCATACTGTCCCAGATGTCCGGCGACGTTACAACAAGGTCAAAAGGTCTGTAACCATGATGAAATCAACGCGCACCTCTAAACAAGCTTGCAGTGTCCTTGAGGAATCGCGAAAGTTTAAAACAGCGCTGAATTTAAAGCACAGTGAATCGGACACGCGCACACAGCCAGTGTTCAGTCAGACATGAGGTAACATGGGGATATCGAGAACACGCATCTTTTGGAAAAGCTACGAGCGCGTTACCGGATACTCCGCATCCTGCAAGCGCGTCTCCCCGGTAACACACAGAGAGCTGAAACACACACACACACACACACACACACACACACACACACAAAGAGAGAGGTCTTTTTGACTATTGAGAAGGCCATGTCATACACTTCCACAGTTTTCATATAGCAGCCGTCCAATAGAAATAATGAAGAACAATGTGGCCAATTTATGACACCCCCCCCCCCCCCCCCTTATGCTTTTCACTAAGAATTCCTAAAATATCCCATTATCCACATTTGACACTCAGAAGAATAGCTCAACTTGAACACAGTTAGACTAATATTAAAAAAACACTAATTAAACATAATTTAAAACTAGACATTTTTTTAATCAAGGAAAATGTATTTAATATTCTTGTAAAAAATGCATATTTAACAAATTATAGTTTTAATATATTGTCACTTTATTGGTATTACTGGCACCCTTTAATTTGTTGTTTTGTTCAACTCAGAAGTTGAACAAACCTTTTAATTTGTTCTTTTTGTTCAACTCAGAAGGAATGAGATTGAGATATAAAAGAGTAGTGATGTCTATGGATATGATGTTGAGCATCAGTTTGTGAATATTTCAGTCATTGCCATTATTAGTGAATTTGGTACATTGACAGAAATTCAGTCATTTGGATTCAATAAAAGCCTTTTTTCCCTCTCTTTCCCATAGTCTCTGCCTTATTATTTCACACCCACTCACCCCTTTATTCGTTGCCGTCTTTACCGTGGGTTAAGATCATAGACGGTTAAGATATAATTGAACTTCCCGACACTTTTCACTTTGTCTTCGCAGGTCTCCCAGTATGGGTGTATTACCATGGTTACTGTTAACACAGCAGTCCTGCTTTGTGTCTATGTTTGCGTTAGGATGGCTTTACTGGGCTTTGCTGTGTGTGTGTGTGTGTGCGCAGCTGTAGATGGGTTGTGTAAATGTGTCCATTAGAGGGCAGTGTGTGTTAGACGGTAGTGGGGTATGGAGGAGCTTTGGGTGATAGGCAGACTCGGTTTACTATAGGTTTTCCTAGTACACATATGCCTAACTCAGTGACAAAACAAGCACAAGAAGCCGTGGTTTACAGTGAATTTAGAACAGTTAAGAGGGGTTGTACGACACTTGACCCATTAAAACTAACACTTACTATTCTATTCTGTATATTTTTTATTTAAAAAGAAAAAAAGATATGTTTATGTGTAAAAATGGCTGTGCTGTGCTTTATCTATAGTCTTTGGCTGAGAGGCAGCCTTTGCAATTCGGAGGCCCCCATAAGAAACAGTTCAAAGAAACAGTTGGAGAAACAGTTGGAGGGCCCCATATGAGAAAAAAAGAGTCAGGCAAGAATTTCATGCAGTGCGACTGCAGTTACTTTATTATCGCTGTTATATTCAACAATGTTATCTCCAGTGTGGGGGTAACACATTACAAGTAGCTAACTTGCATTTACTTTTAAATTTACAACAAAACATCTGAGTTACTTTTTCAAATAAGTAACGCAAGTTACCGTACTTTGTTTTCCCATTTATTGACTGACAGCTCTCCTGTCCCCATGTTGAGACAATCGGGGAGAAAGTGCCGAGGCATTGTGTGTGGGAACATGATGGTTACTGTAGATCTAGGCTAAATGTGAGGATGCATTTACTTTTCTCACTTGAAAGATTCAGTATTCCTCAAAAAAAAAAAAAAAAAAAAAGATTCTGTGAAATGCAAAATCAGAAGGTACCATGCAAACCTCAAATAATTAGGCTTGATATGTTAGATAAAACAAATATGTTTATGGCTTTATACTCACTTTATTGACCGATGTACTGACATTCTGTGATTCATCTAACTATAAGCAAAAATGACTTTAGATTTTTAAGTTTCTTCTCCTGCGTCTTATTCTTCTGCGATCCAGAATGGCAGCACAGCGAGGTTTGTTTGAGCTGAGCCCTCAACGGTGTGAATTTGTATTTCCTTCAGCCTTATTATTTCAATTTTAGGGTGAAAGGTCCTTTCCAATCGCCCCAAAATATATAGTTAGAATTTTTTTTTTTTAAAAGCCCAGCCCTGCAGATGAGAAAAAGTAACGCAAAAGTAACGTAATGCATTACTTTCCTTAAAAAGTAACTGTAACAGGTTTATGTACAACGGCTCTTGAACGCGGCTCAACCAAAGAACCAATCAGAATCAAGGACCGGAACTATCCTTTTTCATAAAATGTATTTATTTTGCTATCCTGATCATAGTCACATAGGCCTACTTGTGCGTTACATTTGAATTTACATAATGCATTTTAATATTTGGAGGGACAATGATGAAACATTTAACAGAACGTTACATAAATATATTAAATTTACGTTAGTAAAATTGCTCATTAATAGGCCTAGTGGCATACATTCAGAAAAAAATGGTACAAAACTCGTCACTCGGGCAGTAGCCTATCATTTGTACTAATATATGTACCATTTAGGTAATAATATGTACACTTCAGGTACTAATATGCATTTGAGGTACTAATATGCAACTTTTTAGAGCTAATTAAGGTACAGCTAAGAAGATTTCTTTTTGAAAGGGTACCGCCCCAGAGACAATTTTTGTATTTTTTTTTTTTTCGCGTGACGGGAACCGATACCAACAATACACCGCGCGCGAGCGATTTCCATTCAGTAACTTATCGGACAATGAGTAAGTACTATCTTTTTGTATCACTTACATTATAGATTTACGCTCAACCAAAGAACCAATCAGAATCAAGGACCGGAACTATCCTTTTTCATAAAATGTATTTATTTTGCTATCCTGATCATAGTCACATAGGCCTACTTGTGCGTTACATTTGAATTTACATAATGCATTTTAATATTTGGAGGGACAATGATGAAACATTTAACAGAACGTTACATAAATATATTAAATTTACGTTAGTAAAATTGCTCATTAATAGGCCTAGTGGCATACATTCAGAAAAAAATGGTACAAAACTCGTCACTCGGGCAGTAGCCTATCATTTGTACTAATATATGTACCATTTAGGTAATAATATGTACACTTCAGGTACTAATATGCATTTGAGGTACTAATATGCAACTTTTTAGAGCTAATTAAGGTACAGCTAAGAAGATTTCTTTTTGAAAGGGTACCGCCCCAGAGACAATTTTTGTATTTTTTTTTTTTTCGCGTGACGGGAACCGATACCAACAATACACCGCGCGCGAGCGATTTCCATTCAGTAACTTATCGGACAATGAGTAAGTACTATCTTTTTGTATCACTTACATTATAGATTTACACTTCATAAATACACAAACGTCTTTAAGATTTACGTTTTTTAGACGGTTAGCTTGTGCTGGGCGCTACACGACATTTGTGATGCACGTGACGAACCTCAACTCGACAGATCTTCTAAAACGTGGACCAGAATAGTTGACTGAGGCGAACATTGTATTTTGCTTAATGCTTGTTTTTATTTGTCATAGTTATTAACAATTAGCAGACCCCCATGTCAAAGACATGACTGCAAAATATTATTTTGATTATTGATGATTACATAAATGCTATCATAATCTAACTACATGCCAACAAGACATGTTGGTACTAACGGCAGAATTTGTATTTGTGACCTGTGTTTTGAGTGTTTGTGTTTGACTTGGACTTTGATTTCATGACCTGACTAAAAGGGGTCTGCTCTCTCTCTCTCTCTCTCTCTCTCTCTCTCTCTCTCTCTCTCTCTCTCTCTCTCTCTCTCTCTCTCTCTCTCCACCACCTGTTCATGTCAAACGTCAAACACATGAACTCTGCATGCATACCATGTTTAGTCACACATTTGTGTTGGGTTAGACACATGGCAGTCAACTGTGTGTGAGTGTGTGTTTAAATACCGAAAATATAAAACCCACATATTATAAATCATTCCAGAAGAGGGGTGTTACAACACACAAGGTTATATCATCAATCTCTTTAAGAGAACTGAACTGTATTTCACAACATGTAGTTTGCATATAATACAAGCTTCCAACGTCAATGTGAGAAACCAGGAGAGCAGGAGTACTAAACTCTCAGTGAAGTACAAATTGTCTTTGCTTTTTCAACTGGAATACTTATTTAGCCCATTTACTCACCCTCATGTTGTTCCAAACCTGTATGAGTTTCTTTCTTCTGTTGAACGCAAAAGAAGATATTTTGAAGAATGTTGGACCCCATTGACTTCCACAGGAAAAAAAAAACCCATCAACTGTTTGGTTTCCGACATTCTTCAACATATCTACTTTTGTGTTCAGCACTTCATACAGGTTTGAAACAACTTGAGGGCGAGTAAATGGCGACAAAACATTTTTTGATGAACTATCCCTTAATAATTAATTTCAGTGATGCATTTAGATCACGATAATATTACTCTAATACTATTGGGTATTTTATATGGAATTTTAACTATAAATTACCAAATTTATTTTTGGAGATTCACTTTTTTGTTTTGGAGCATAACAATATTTATAACACACACCATCTGAATGCTGACACTGTGACAGGACACACCTGCAATAGCTACAATTTATGGGAGATTTATCTTGCAGTTATAATACAATTCAGCTGTAATTGTTCAAAGTCAGTTGACAATAATGAGCAGATTAGAAAGGGAATTTTATGATAGCTGCAAAGATAATGAAATATAAATATCTGGGAGAGGTGAAAGAGAAGGGTGTGTGTCTGTGTGTATTTGTACATGCTCAAACAGATGCAAGTTTAAATGTTTGTTCATTTCACATCATGTTCCCACTGATGAGGACAAATGAATCCTAGAACATTTCCACCAAAGCAATCCTTTAAATAAACAAACTCTCTTCTGTAGATTGTATGTAGTTGTTGTTAAAATAGGCTATTTTAGTATTAGGTATATACTTTATTTCGAATGACCTTTTATTTTTTATATTGTTAAATTTTTTATTTAAATTTCTGGTTTAAGAAGTTTTATCCATTTTGTTACACTCCTTTAAAGAAAGGGTCCAACAAATGTTAACCTTTTGTTTAATTCTCTAAAGTACCTTTCAATAAACCTTTCTTTAAAATAAGAAAAAAATGTCTTAGTGTGAAGAACCTTTTAATAATCTTAAGAACCTTTTTCCACTGTAAAGAAACTTTTGTGCAATGAAAAGGATCTATGAATGTTAAATGTTCTTCATGGAATCATAGATGCAAGAACCTTTATTTTGAAGAGTTTAATCTTTATTTATTTAGCTTTATTATATTTTTTTCAGTTTATGCACTTGTAGCACTTCAACTTCAATATGTTTATTTAGTTACAAAGGCAACACAATTTTTTTTAAATCTAATATTTATTTAAATTTGATTTCAGTTTTATTTTCTTTACCCCAAAACGTCTCACTGTAGATCTAATAAGTTTTCTTTGAGTTTTATCAAAAGGTGTAATGGAGACCCACCTAAAGGGGAAACATATTGGATGGGAGAAAAATCGATGATTTTGCTTTTTCTTACAAATATTTGTGGGTTCCACTGAGAAACTTTGCATTCGCTTGTTTTTTTTAAATGTGTTCTCAGTAGAATGCAAATCACCATGTCCCTTTAGGGGCTCCGTAGGGTGTAGACTCTTAAATACATGAATTTAGCATTTCTTGGTGTTTTTACAGATCTGTTCCTGGCTTTTTTCTTAAAAGTTGTTGTTGGTCATCTGTGCACCAGATGTCTTACGTTCATGAACAGCTGCTCGCGTTACAAACTCTAAAAAATTCAAGAGTTCAGCATTAACCCTAGACCTTATTGTGTGCAAATCCTGGCATTCGGACCCTTCTTGCTGTTGTCTTCTCCACACACACACACACACACACACACACACACACACACATACATGCTCAAACAAACGCCCGTTTCAGACCGCGCAGCCTTTCTTGCAAACACTTGTGAATTCAGAGGATGGGCCGGGGAAAAGTTTAGCGATACTGGTGCAATGATTTGGTGATTATTGTACAAACCGCAGCTGATACGACTCGACCTTCGCTGCCTCTTACTGAGCAGAACGGCCAAACACAGTCAGTCAAAGAGTGTAGAGGCTGGGAAGAGCGAGTCCTTTGACATAAGGTCATGTCCTCAGTGGCTTGTAAAAGAGAGAGAGACTATGGCCTGACTCTGGTCCCAATATCAATCACTCCTCCCCCCTCCTAGTGCTCTCTCGCTCTTTCTCTCGCTCTCCAGGCAAATGAATGAATGTCTTTGCATTAGATAATACTTGTGATGTTTCTCATTTATAAGTTGCTTTGGATAAAAGCATCTGCTAAATGAATGAATGATAAATGTAACTAACAAAATATCAAACCAAACCACATTTTCAATCAACATATTTCTCAAAAGACATTCATTTGGTTTTAAACTACAAAGCAAGTTCAAAATGAAAGGCAAGTGACTCCATACATCCACTAAAATTAGACCACTTGGTTAAGAGTCATTGCAGAAACTGGTGTGACGTTAGTTATTTTGCTTTTTAATGCAATGAAATTCGTTAATTTTTTAAGTAGGGTATGATGCACAATCCTAACATGTATTGAATGATATTAGACATTAACAATATGGGTCAGTTTTGGATTATTAATGCTCTTTTCCTCTATTTTTACAATTAGATTACGTGTGCCGTCACTTAAAGTTAATCTTTAAAACACTTACGGTTTCATTTAAATGTTATCTTTAGCACATGTCAAAATGAATATCCTTTTTAAATTTGTACATCAGAATGTTGTGATCAAACAGTGGACGGTAGCCATTGACTTCCATTGTAGGAAGAAAAATACAATGGAAGTCAATGGGTGCCGTCAACTGTTTGATCACAACATTCTTCAAGATATCTTCTTTTGTGTTCAACAGAAGAAAGAAACTCATTCAGCTTTGGAACAACTTGAGGGTGAGTAATTGATGATAAATTGTTCATTTTTGGGTGAAATATCCCTTTAATTTTGCACACTTGTCTTTCTTTATTCTATTGTTCTTAACTGATTGTTCTACAATTCCCATCTCCCCATCTCTCTCTCTCCCCCCCCCCCCCCGCCTGTCACTCATCTCCTCTTCTCTCTGGCTTTGCTCCTCCCTCTTTCACCCCCCAGGCTTGTAATGATGACATCACAAACAGCAGTTATAAATCGGCCAGTAAGATCGCAGAAGCTCAGTGGTGCTGTCTTACCCTCCTCTCTTACCCACGCTGTGTTGCTTTCTTTCTCGCTCTCATTCTTCTGCTCTCGTTCTCTCACTCAGCACCAAACATGGCAGACGTTTTTGTTGGCACATGGAACTTAAAGGAGAGCAAGAATTTCGATGAGTACATGAAAGCCCTCGGTGAGTAGGATGTGTGCGGTCGGTGTGTGTGCTTTACAGCTAGATGTAGGGTGTGTGCCTTTTGATGCAAGTAAGCACATGTAATTTGGGTGTGTGTTTCTGATTGTTTCAGAGTGGGACGGGTGATCTGAGACACATTTACTGTGTGTGCAAGGTGCGTGTGTGCTGGTGTGTGTGTGCATGGGTGTGTTTAAGATGGAGTGCATATGGTGCAGGGAAGGTCTCTCTCGATGAACCACTCTTACACACACACACACACACATGTGCTCTCACGCACAACCACATTCATGACTATACAGAGCAACTGCTGTTGTCTTGTATAAAATACAATGAGCCCTTTATTTTGCCATTGAACTCATTCAGTGCATATTCCATGACCTTGATATTTTGTTACACGAAACATGTGTCTTTAGAAGCTTGTGAGCCATTTTTTTGGCCAGTTGCATAGGATTTTGTATGTTATAAAGTAGTGTTGAGTGAGCTGTGGCTTAAAAGAGGAAGATGGGGGGTGTGAATCAATCAGTGTGCATCCGAATGAAAGGAATAGAGCGAAGGAGGGAGGAAAGTGTGGGTGAGACAGACTGGGGGATTTTTCTTTCTTACTCCCTTCTTACTAACCGGTCTCAAATTCACTACTCTTGAGTGAACTGCAGTGAACCCTGATTTCCTGCCCTTTATCTGTGGTTAAAGAACACGTCTGCGTTCACAGTCATACTCCCCTCGCAGTATTTGCTGAACAAATCAATAGTAATTGCTGCATTCTCCCAAACCCGTATGTTTGCTGATGATTTGACCATCTTGACCGTTCCAGAGTTTGGTTATTTGCAGAGATGTGTTCAATTGTGACTAACCACTGAATATTAATGCAATCTTTGTTTAATGATTAATATACTGGCCTTAAGCTATGCAGATGCTCTTTCCTTATTAGCATTTTTGTGAATAAATTGTGCTTTTTTAGACATTTTTAATAGTAATATTTAAAATATATATGAAATAAAGGACTTTATTTAAGCCCTGTAGAATTGTTTTTAATTCTCACATTTAGTTTTTAGCTTCTTTAGAGTACATGGCCATTTTTAAAAACAACTTTGGTTCGTAAAATATATTTAAGAGCTTTAATTAAACCCTTTAGAATTTGTTGTTCGTTACATGGATACATTACAATCTTTAAAAGCATCTTTGGTGAGGTTGTCCATGTGAATTCCTCTGCATGTGCATTGTTGAAACGGCTTCATACTTTTTCCTGAAAGTGTGTTTGTTTATCAGGTGTGGGCTTTGCCACGCGTCAGGTTGGCAGTATGACCAAACCCACAACCATCATTTCCAAGGAGGGCGACGTCTTCACACTTAAGACCGTCAGCACTTTCAAAACCACGGAAATCAACTTCAAACTGGGAGAGGAATTCGATGAGACCACTGCCGATGACCGTGCAGTCAAGGTGATAAAATCTCACACATTAGTCTCACTTACAATAGTCCTGTGCTTTGAGACTTGTGAAAGGCACGGGTAATTTCACAACTGACACGTTATGAATTGGGCAGTTAAATAGTCTTGGATAACACAATAGGGTCTTGTTGATGGCAAACAAGAGCCTCTTAGAAGCCCCAATGAGAGCTTGACCTGTCCCGTGACATTCATCGGGTCAATCATTGATGTAGGCTTAGAAACGCCAGTCATCGCTGCTCCCGGGCAGCAAGAGGAAAAAATGAGATCGTATTCCAAGTAAGAACTGCTTGTCTTATTCCCTTTACTCTGTTTTTCTCCAGTCCATTATAACTTTAGATGGAGGCAAATTGGTTCATGTTCAGAAATGGGACGGTAAAGAGACGACCCTGGTCCGAGAAGTCAGCGACAACAGTCTCACTCTGGTCAGTATTGTGTGTATTTACAGTAAGTGCCTTTTTGGCTGGGAACATAATTATAAGAACAGTCAGCAAAAGCATAACCGGTTCTACTGGCCATTTAAGTAATTACTTTTGTCAATATTTATGGGTGTTTGATTGCATGAATAATTGTATCAATAGACCAACCTCTTTCTTTTATTAACAGACATTGACACTTGGCGATGTCGTCTCAACACGAAACTATATAAAGGCGGAATAAAGAGAAACTTCATTCGCAAGCCATTCTCATCAACGGTTATGTACATTTCCAGTGTTTTTTCCTCCAGTGTTCATGTTTCTCATTTGCACCGTTCCTCAAACACTGAAAAAATTCCAACTTCATACCTCCAGATGTCTGTATATGATATCTTATTCTGGATATGTGTTATGCCTCTGCAGTCAGTGTTATGTCATATGCCTTTCGATTACCAATAAATATGACATTTGCTCCAAATTCACCTTGTGCTGTTTACTGTCAACACTTCCATTAAGCGCTCCAGTGCTGTACCGTATGTGTTTTGATTTTCTAAAAGGACGCTTATATTTCCGTGAGGTCTTTCTAATTTAAGCATGTTCCCGTGTCTGCTGGCTGACGTGCTCGTGTTCTATATCGAGCGCATGGGTCTGTGTGTTTCTGGGTGAAGGGCCATTCAGAGGTTGTGCAGTGAACCTTTTAACCTTCACACAAGAAGCCAGTCTCTTTTAACGGTCAAATTATTTTTAATATGAACAAAAAAATACACTCCAAAATTGACCAGATACATTTGATCTGGATAAACCTGCAAATAAAACGACATGCGCAAGTTTGAATCGATTTGCAAACCAAAATTACTTCGCCTTGTGTTTGTGTTTCTTGTGTTTTTTCTTCTTGTCTGAGTGTGTGTGTGAATGCTTCGGCCGTTTGGCATCTTCAGCGCCGCTATCAGATGAAGAACTCTCTCTCTTCTTTTCTTTCTCTTTCTTTTTCTTCTTATCTTTCTTTGCCTTCTTTTCCTGCATGAAAAAGGGCATCATGAGCATGCAAATGAAAGACAGATGAAGTTGTCTGTAATAGTAGGGAAGTATTGCAGAATTTGGTGGCAAGTGAGCAAGGTTACACAACCGCTTGCTTGCAAAGAGTCATTTGGCGCAATGATTTTGGTGTCTGGGGTGTGTCCGCACCTTTTTACGTTTCTGGGGCTCTGACTGGGTGTTCTGGTTGCTGGTCGGCTCCTCCTCCTCTTCTGGCACTAAACTGTACTGCAGGCCAGGCTTAGAGAAGCAGTCCTTTGCAAAGTGACCTTGCATGCAAACATACATGCACGTCATTATTTATAACCTGAACACAGTCATAACAGGTGTTCAGGGATTACACATACAACCTGCAAATGAAGGCGGTGAAAGTGACACACTCAATGATTGTGTATGAAATCCAATTAAAAGTGTTTGCTGTAATACACACTAGTTTGTGGACAATAACATTAGACAACATTTTGATATTTCAAGTAAATGCTGTTCTTCTAAACTTTCTACTCATCAAAGAGTCCTGAACAAATGTATCAAGATATTTTTATAAATTTTTTCAACATTTATAATAATCAAAAATGCAATCAGCAGAATGATTTCTAAAGGATCATGTGACACTAAAAATGCTTTGCATCACAGGAATAAATTGCATTTTAAAATATCTTCAAAGTTCAAATAATAAAGTTATTTTATTTTAATTAAGTCACACTAAACAGAGCACAAACTTTTAACTATTGCAATGACAATCAGAAACACTTATGCTTTAAATATAAGTCACATCACGACTAACATCGTCCTAATCTAAGCTATAGTGGGTTTTCAGCAGATTTGGCTTAGTTTTACCCAAACATGTACTCAAGTCAAAGTACTAGTGAGGAAAAATAATGATTTTCATTTGGCTAAATCTTGTTGATACTGCATTTCAGTTGAGCTTGCGATAAAATCAGGCAGTCTGTAAAGGGTTAAGAGTCTAATGTGCACTGGAATTGGGTCAGGTTGACACAACCTGGAGTTTCGTACCAATGCAGCCACACTTTTTGCATGTGGTGTTGAGCACAGCCTCCAAGGTGATCTTCTGCCCGCCGTAATCTCTGAACTGTCTCCGGCGACGCTCGTCCTGTCTGAGTGAAAAACATTCATTTACGCATATAATTACTACTACAGTAGTATATGGCCTGGTTTCACAGATAGGGCTTAGATTAAGCCTTAGTTCAATTAGGGCATTTAAGTGGCTTTTTATAAACGTGCCTTAGAAAAACACATTACTGGTGTGCATCTTTCAAACTTTGTTGCACACAGACCTTTATGCCTCCTGAGATGATCTGGTCACTGGTGTCATTGAATGTCACACTGAGAACCTGATACGTGTCAAACTTTGGCATTGACATATTTTAAGATATGCCACTGCAAGTTGCTTTCAGTTAAAACAGCCCAAACATGCATTTTAGTCTGGGGCTAGCCTTCAGCCTTGTCTGTGAAACCAGGGGTATTTAACCTAGTATAAATACAGCACTCATGTACAATAGATCCACTTACTCTGCCATGACGTTGTTGGGGTCTAGGTCCCGGCCAGTGCCTTGATTGACAGATTTCATAGAGAAGGACAGTTTGATTTTATCATCTTTCATCTGATAGTGGATAGAAAACAAAAAGCACTATTAAAAAAATATAACTGCATTATTAAAGACACTAAATTAAGCACTGCTGCATGTCAAATTATAGTATCAATTTCACTTTTAGTGTTGGTATATCGGTGTTGTAATTGAATGTACCTCCGTGCCAATGACTTTTATCCACACTTGCTCCCCTACATCAACTATTTCAGATGGGTTTTCCACCCGACAGGATGACATCTCACTCTTATGAACCAGACCTGAAACACAAATAAACATAAGTTATTATGTGTGTATTCATTCATATTCGTTGTTTATAAAGGGAAAGTTCACTAAAAATGAAAATTCTGTCATTAATTATTCACCCAAAACAAATGAAGATCTTTTTGATGAAATCTAAGAGCTTTTTGTCCCTCCATTGACAGCTACGCAACTACCATTTTTACGCTTTAAAAAGTTCATAAAGAGATCGTAAAACTAATCCATATGAATTGAGTGGTTTAGTCCAAATTTTCTGAAGAGACTCGGTCGCTTTATATGATGAACAGATTGGATTTAGGCTTTTATTCACATATAAACACGAACTCACACATCAGTTGTGGTAAACGGAAGCTCAAGCATGTTCACATGACGTGCGAGAACCAATGAGGTTCATTCTCGTGTGTTACGCAGCACTTTTGAGCTTCAGCAAGAACTACTGAAGTTTGTTCTCGCTTTTCAAGCAGGTTCGATTGAGCTATTGTTTTTGTTTGCGGATCAAAAGCTTAATTTCAATCTGTTCAATATAAAGTGATTGTGTCTCTTCCGCAATTCAGGAACGTAATTAGTTTTACAATCTCTTTATGAACTTTTAGAAGCGTCAAAGTGGTAGTTGCGTAGCTGTCAATGGAGGGACGGAAAGCTCTCGGATTTCATCAAAAAAGATCTTCATTTGTGTTCCGAAGATAAACGAAAGTCTTACGGGTTTGAAACGACATGAGGGTGAGTAAATAATGACCGAAGTTTCATTTTTGGGTGAACTAACTAACCAACTTTACCTTGTTTTCTGTATCCTGCAATCTTCACAAAAGCGCCGTATGTTGTAACGGACACTACCTAAGTAAGTAAGAAATGGGAGATCAGTAAAAGGGCATTTTTATGTGATTTTAGATTCTGCACGTTTACTCTTAGATCTGACCTCTCCCTTCAGAATGCTGTACATTGGTGGAATTCCATCCAGACCGGCTGGCTCTCTCGCCCACTCCTCCTCCATCACTCCTGCAGAGGTACACATGAAAAAACAAATCCAGCCATTGAGCACTGCATCTGAAGACGCCAGTTAGTGCTTATGTGATATGAACTTAACGTTACCAGATGGGTTCAGATCGAGGACCCTTTACTGTAATTTGAAAGCAATCTATAAGTAAACTGCAATATGCACGTGCTAAATTGTCGCAGTTTTAATTCCAAAAAAAATTTTTATCCCGATAAAATATGGTAAAATGTAAATACTGCCAGACACGTCACTCCATAATACACTAAAAAACATCACAACGCAACATGTAGACCATTACACTCTTCTTGTTTGAAAGCGATCTAGAAGAAAATTCCAATATGCACGTGCTAAATAGTCGCAGTTTAAATTCCAAAAATCTTCATCCGATGAAAATATAGTAAATCCATAATACACTAAAAAACATCACAACACTAAACGTAAATACATGCAGACCATTAACGTTACACTCCTCTTGTTTGGATGACACACGATTTCCGCGAGTGAGTGTATTTTCTTCCGGTTCAGAGTTTTAACAGTAACCAATAAGACCGCGAGGTGCGTGAGCCAGCCAATCAGAAGGCTTCGTGTTACCGGATGTGTTTTACGTGGCGAGCGTGTGTTGCTCGATGGTGGTGGGAAGCTCGGAATACTCATTCATTTGAAAAAAAGCTCGCAGTTTTGAAACCTTTTCATTTATTGTTTCATTTATTTACCACGACGATGATCGAACCGAAGAAGCGGGGTTTAGAGATGGCAGTCGTTCCCGTCGGTGTGAAGAGACCTCGGACAGAACTGGTGTCTGCAGCGCAGTCGCAACAACTCTCTGCTATGGTAAAACTGAGAGCTGAATTAGATTAAAACAACTAACTGTTGCTCATAGATGTATATATGCTGCCTATGCTGTAGTAGTGGGGCTTTGATTCACTGACTCGAATCTTTTGAATAATTCACCAAGGGCATTTGTTCAGTGAATAATTCTGCAGGTTACATTGTTACGGCAATGTAACGGTTACGTTGTTATATTGACATTATACATTCACTTTCATTCCAGTCAGTGGAAATATCGAACAATTATGCAAACTGAAATAAAACAACTACAGAAAGAAAGAAAGAAAGTACCAGGGGTTGTTGTAATATAAGTGTGTATATAAATAACAAATAATACTTTGTAAAACTCACAAACGTTTAAAGTCTTTATTAACTTTCTTAAACAAAGAGTCTCTAATGCTATCTATGTACAGCCAAACTTCAGTCAACAAAACCATAAAGTGTTTTTTTTTTTACTAATCTTTTATGAATGTGACATTTGGTCAAAAATACAAGTAAGCTAATTAAATGAAGGCACTTTCATCTGTTCAGTATTCAGTGAAGCTAAAACGTGGAAGAGGTCTTGAACACTGAATACTTTCTTTGATACACTTCTATATGTCACATCATTCATAATATTGTTATGACAGTAAGTGAAGACAAGTAGTATGAGCGAGTCATTTAGTCATTCTCAATCGTTGATAACTGAAACCAGTCATTTTTATCGGTGTTGGCTGTAATTAATCACTGTACTTTAATTAATTTTTCCCTTTGAAAAGTAAAGTAAGGGAATACCCTTATTTTTTTGTAATTTATTTACAGTTTACTTCTGATGTAATTGCATAAAATACTGTATAGACTATAGAACAATTCTATATAAAACAGTGGATTTAATGTTAAAATATCTATTTTAAATGTAACCTTCTCCCTTTACATACTTTGGTCAGTTCAAGAATAATTTATGCAAATTTAAATTATTTATTTGAAAGAATCAGAAGGGCAGTTTCATGCCTATCCTTGTAGTGTTCAACTGTTCGAGGTTGATATATATGGGATTTGGAAAGTAATAGTAATCCTCCAATACTTTTTAGAGAGCGTAATTAGTAGACTGTTAAAGATGTAATTAGCAGCTAGTAATTTATTACTTTTTCAGAGTAACTTACCCAACCCTGCTTATTATCCTTTATTGCACTTTGTGTGTATACAAATCTACCTTGCATTTGAGCATCATACATGTTTCCCTCACCAATAACAACATTAATAAAGAACATTTCACACGCTTCAAAAAGGAGAGACTACAGTACACGAAAAAATTAGTGCATGGAAGCGAACGAGAAGGATTTGCTTCACTTTAAAGATTAGTTTAAAATCAATTCAGATTTCAGAACAGATTAGCATCTTCAGTCAAATGATAGGGGGGCTTCTTCATCCTTGAGTATTTATAAGAGCACCTGCATAAACACTAATCTGTTTGTGTTAATGTCAGGGGCCCCCACGCAGCTCCAGTCTGCAGGCTCCCATAATGCTGCTCTCCGGTCACGAAGGGGAAGTTTACTGCTGCAAGTTTCACCCCAATGGAGCCACACTAGCCTCTTCTGGATATGACCGCCTCATCTGTGAGTCACATGACTTTTACTATTTTAGATTATTATATTGATTTGCTTTTGTTGATTATGTCTGATTTTCATCTTCTTGTAGTGATGTGGAATGTCTATGGAGAATGTGAGAATTATGCCACGCTTAAAGGCCACACTGGAGCTGTGATGGAGCTTCATTATAATACGGACGGCAGGTGCGTTTGTGGGACAGATATTGTTCTAGAAACAATAGCTTCCTGTTGAATTTACACTCTCAAAAATAAAGTTTTAAAGGGTGTGATGCCATGGAAGAACCATTTTTGGTGGAACCTTTCAGTGAACAGTTCTTTTTTTTTTTTTTTTTACATAGTGTATACATTTAAGAATACAAGGAAAACCAGACAATACAACCATAACAGAAGAAAACAAAACAAGCGGGGGAGACTCAGTGAACAGTTCTTAAAATAACCTTTTTTTTTTTTCTTAGTGTAAGGGGGTGTACAGTTAAAGACCCAGAACCAGATATGAAGAATGAAGACCCGGAGTCAGAATTATAAAAAATTAAAGAAAAGTTTTACTGAAGATAGTTTGCAGTTTCATCAGCAGAAGTCAGCTTCAAGACTCACACAGGAGTTCGTAGGCCGCCTCCCTTACAGTTACAAAGATCACAGCAGTTATACCATTTCCAAGGTCTAAGCTACGTCATTGCTTACAGGTTGAATGATTCTCATTGGCTAAGAAACATTAAGAGCCTAAACAATTTAACACATGTGAGGAGATAGGGGTGCCTATCGCCATTAGTAAAGATAGTTGTCGTCCACTCAATAGATTTAGGTCTGTGGTGGCCTCGCCGGTTAGAGCAGGGCGCCGGGTTGTCTGGTCCGAACGTCCAGAACCTACATAGAATGTCATACGCACACACACAAATAACAGACACTAGCAAATAACAGCTCCCATCAAGGCTGAAGAGAGTCTGAGCTCCTTACTATCAGTTAAGTATACCAAAACATAATGCTAAAACATTCACTCGTTTGGGAGAAAAACAGATAACTGGCATTTACTCCCAGGGAAGGAAATATACTGGAAAGAATACACTTTAATACAACAATTAAAGTTCAATAGTAACGCTCAATATAGCTTGACCATCTGTCCAGCGAAGGATCATATGTGTCCACGCTGCCTTTAGGACCCTCTAACCTTTCTTCTGATACCAGAGAAAGAGACAAACGGCCTTGTGGGTTACATGGCCTTCGTGTCCTGCGTGTACTACGTGCAATCTCAAAGTAAGATTGGAATGCATGTAAAAGAAACTGGTTACTTCCATCACATGCATTTAAGAAAATATAATTTCACAAGCACAAAGAATATAAAAATAAGTATGTGATAATGAATATATTTGATTATTGATTTTTTATAAGGAAGTATATAAGCATCCAAAAGGATTTATGATTATAGATGTATTTGAAGAGGCAAGGGATTTTGACCAACCCTTCAGTCCCCCGTTTTAGACCAATGTGGGGTCCAATACCGCCACGTCTGGTCTAACCAGTGAGGTCACTACGGAAGGGAGGAGTGGTGACGCATGCTCCCCTGACGGGTCACACTTGTCTCTTCACCTCGTCACGGACATGCTGGTTACTAAAAATTCCAGTCCCCATTAAGAGGTTCTCCCACCTTCCACTCACAACAGGACATCAATGTAATTCTTCCTCAGTTTATCAGTCAGGTTAAAATTTTTATAAAACACATAACTGATTACGAAACAAGTACATATTTATTCTCTGGAAGCCAGGCTACATAAGCAAGCACTGTTGCTGTATTCCTAGCATGGCCTAGATCCACAGTCACTACTCAGATCCTAAATGAAGACATTGTCTATAATCATGAATACCAGAATATATGCACTAGGTTTTTATTTTTATTTTTATAAAACTATGATTTCCAAATCCTTTTATTATAAACAAAGTTGGATGGTGAATCCATTATTTTCACTACCCCTTTTATAGACCCTTTAGGTTCAAAACACAATGGTTATCTAACTAAAAATAAACAACAACAAAAATAAAATATTAATAATTAAGACCCATAATAATCGATGTAAGAACTTTAAGTCTTTACTGAAATCATCTTTCAGTTTACGGTCACATAGCATGTACCATTTTAATTGTATAACATCTTATACCCTTTTTTGTTTGTTTCAAAAATAGAAATAAAATAAAACAAATTCACATCATCATTTCAGTCTAAAATATAGAATTGTTCCCCATTCTGCTTAATAAAGCTTTTGTTCATTCCTTATCTTTATATCACATTAATCCCTGTTAATCATACAATGCCTTATTATTTTTATTTTGAAACTCACTTTTCATACCATTTAAACTTAATTTGACTTCCATACAGTATTTGTCTATCAAATAGTTAGTCTAAAGATTATTAGAACATTGTAAGTATATTACAAACAAAAAAAAAATAAAAATAATATTAGCAGTATTGTCTCAGTCCCACTTATCTTTACAGTTTCACAGAAAACAAAATATTATGTTACTCAGATCCCAACCCCTAAGACAGCCATATAGCTGTTTTCTTAGACATCTAATGTCATACATCCATTTAATGGATTGAGAAATAAAACCTTTCCTTTTTAGAAGTTATATTCACTCCTCCTTTGTTCGCCCTCCGGCCTTTCAATAAAAATGAGGGAGCTCACTCTGGATAATTTGGATAGTGACTTAGCCAATGTGTCACTTTGTCTCTCTGCCGTCAAGTCTATATATATATGTATGTTTTTTTTTCCTACGTTTATCCTTATGATCCCGCCTAGTTGTCTATTTAAATTTAGACCCTCAGTTGAATTTAGACAAGAGTTTTACCCCATGATGGACGGCAATCTTCTTTATAACTCCAATTTATATAAAATACTAATCCAGAGAGTAATTCAGTTCAACATCATAAATGACAAAAGATTTCATAGTTACCAATAGCAGACAGAGCTGGAAAACCACTCCAATTAAAGCTCGTCCCATGTTCTGCATTGTCTTTTCATCAGATTGATTTAGAATTATCAACTTTTTAAAAGTTTTTCATTTTACTTAACCCATCTGTAATGATAAAACACTAATTCCAGAAGTTAATGACACAATATCCTTAAAATCAGGAAATAATAGTACCCCAAACTAACACATACAAGACATGACGTGCAGTCACCAACAAATACACACATTCATACCTGACTATGAACTGCTCATATTCATATATTTTATATTGTTGCTAAAAGATTAAAATTTTAAATAAGATTTTAACCTTTCCATTTTCCTGTAGCTTCTATCTAATTTTACATGGTCCCTAAACCAGTTTCAAAGCATGCCTGTTCATTATTCATTTGATTTTAACAAGGTCAGCTGGGTTGTTTTGGTTCATTAACATTATTTTGTTTAAGCTTTCTTTTGCAGGCCAATGACAGAAAGACAGACACAGTTACCATCCCTTCCTTGACTCAAGCAGTCTCTCTCACTATGAACCTTTGACCATTCACCTTTGTTAGCCAGACTTTTCTTGAATCTACAAAAACTGTCTTCATCTTTAGTCACCACCATGTCTAACGACCTTCAGAAGTTAAAACTATGTTAGACATACTAGTTCAAACTCAACACTATAATTTTCCTTGCCCATAAGGCAACCGACATCAAAAAGTTTTATTACTGTCTCCACAACAACTAATGGGAATCACTTCATGGCCCCGACTGAACCCCGAAAGCCCATTCCTGTTAGCTCTTTATCTATAACCTCCTTCAGGGTGTTTCCTTTTTCCCCTGGCATATTTGCAGACGCTTGTCACAATGAAAAACAAGCCATACAACTAATGCGGTTTCTTCTGGTGAGTGGTATAGAGGAGCTTTGCTTTATTGGGGAGACATGCCGTAACTCGTCACCGCGTCATCTCCCCTTAACGGCATAAGGACGCTGCTGGCCTCACAGCTCCTGCTCAACTCTCATACCTGTCTCACATAAAACATCTCCATTCAGGAAATGCCCAGTGACTTTACGTGAATCCACTCTGGCTTAGGTTGCCCCCTGTCTGGCCAAAGAAGGTCTTACCCGTCATAGAGATGGTCACTCGTGCCCACTGGTGACCGCTTTTTTCCATCACAGAATCTTTGACCGTTTTCTTCAACAAAATCTGTTGTTCTCTGGAGCTTAGGAAAGACACAATCAAGAGTCACCAGGGCCATTCGGACTGCCTAATAGTTGTAACACAGGGAGACAGGTTAATAACAACAGTATTTAATCACTTAAATCCATTAACCATCTTAAAAGCAGCAACCTAGCTACTCAGTGGATTTAGATCACAACCGTACATTCAGTGTAGAGTTTCTGTAGCCGAAGGCGTCGGCCCACCCCCGTTTCATGGTGGGGACTAAGATCAGACAAAGAAGTTACTGGTCCTAAAATAACCTAATCAAAGATGTCACTTCTATAGTTTAAGGTCTGTATTATTATTTTAAAGACTTCTTTAAAGTCATTCAGTTTTACATTTAAAACATTTACAAATACAAATTGCCCTTTATGGCAATTGTTTCTTTAAACATCTCTGTGTCTATGATTCTTCAACTGAAACACTGTGTTTTAATTCAAATAGCTTATTATCACTAATGACAGGCTCAGATAACAGCTTTGAGCTGACATTGAATGAGAGAGACTCTGAGGCATTCAGGACTGGCACACTGCACTCTCATAAACTTCTAACATCAAACTTTTATCTACCATCCTATAACTCTATCCCAGCTTAAGGCATATTTGCCAGAAATTACATGTGTTTCCAAATAAACATAATTTTTATAGTTGTCTTTATTTAGACATTACAAATTTCCACTCAGATTGAGTCTCTGTTGCACTGGCAGTTTCAGCCACAGTACACATCAGATCCAGATAAGCAAACTGTTTCATTACAGCCAATAACAAACTTATCTTTTGAAAGCAAAACATCAGCTTCTAGTTCTTTCATGGTCAACTTTTCAAGCTGTTTGTTTAATCAGCATTCAGCAACTGTTAATCCAGTCCTGCTTCTGCTTATTTGATCTTCAATAAAAATAATTATTTTAGTTCTAAATAATGTTTCACATTTCTCAATCTTGATTTTAGTGTCAAGTTCTCAACCATAGTTTAATATTTGACTTAAGTTTTCTCTTGGAGTTTATGCATCTCCAATTAGGATTCACACTAACTTTGACGAGGCTAGACCTATCTGCTTGTGATACTTTTGCAGTTATTGTAAATCATCTGTGAGATAAGTCTCTCTATATCATCTAAAACCTTTTTAAAATGTTTAATTATAACACAATCATCCTTTTAGTTACTTTGATATATTTTGCAACTCACATTTGTTGGAGTCATTAATTTTACATCAACTAGTGTTCATCAATTCACTTGTAAAAATTACTATTATAGATCTTTTCTTCAACAAGATTCACTTTAAGACTTCAATCTTTTGACCTTGTTTTTTATCTCTTATTTTTCAGACGAAAAATGTTAATGTCTTCATTTAAACACTGATCAACTTTCAAACCCACATTAATACCAGGAATTTGTCACTATCACATTTTTAAACACCTTCTGTCGGCTCCACTTACTGCACACTCTTGAAGCAGTGTGTGTCCCATTCAGGAATGCAAACAGAGCCACTGATAAGCAGTTCTCTGTATTCTTTTACAGTCCACCAGTGGCGGATTTAATCACAATAGCCAAATCATAATCTTCATCATTCTCATTGGCAGAACATTAATTTTCATAAGCTGCATGGAAATGCTCAAAATATTGTAAGTTGTTTTCACAAAGTTTCCTTTTAACTTTAGTCGCTTGTCGAGGGAAATTATCCCCGACCCAGAATTTACTTCACTTGCTTTTTGTAATCATCGTAAGCAATACAAGGCTAAACATTTAAATTTTCCAGTTTCTTTATTTGTTTGTAGCCAGTCAAGTTGTTTAAATTTCCAATCAGAATCAAAATACTGACTACCATTTACTTAATAATTTCTGCAAATTTCTTTGAAGTGAGGGCTTCAGAGCACAGCTGCTAACAGCGTTTGCTTTCCTGTCTCACTATTTGTTTCAGGACTGCCATATCTTAATCATGGTTCATACTCACCTGAAGTTATTGCAGAAATGGAGGCGGCGATCTTTTAACAACACAGCTTGGCTTCTGCGTGATGAAACTGCAAAGTATACTCCAAAATCACAGTTACATATACTGGTCCACGCCAATTTGGGTCACAACTTCTTTTTTTTTTTTTTTTTTTTCTCTCGGAATCGTTCCTGATGCATCCCTTGCAAACAACCCTATTATTGTTAGTATCCCTAACTGCCTGATTCACTTCACTAAGTTCGGGGATCCCCTATCTGAGATGGAAGAGATTGAGCAGGTTTTCGGTGCCACTGGACCTACAATCCAGGGACGTACTCTGCTGGGCTGTTGCTATACCAACAATGCCCAATGGGGCCCCCACAGAGCACGCTTCGCTTGCGCTGTCTGCTCTTGTTAAAACTTTAAACAATGCTATCAGCGACTTCCTTTTATACTTTAACCTTCAGTATAATTAATCTTCACTCTCCTCATCGGAGTGAAGCTCTCCCGCTCCCCTTCAAAATCTCTCCCAATCAGATAGCCCTAACCAAATAATAAAATTACTACCTTGTTTGTTGATTAGCCAGGGATGTCACCAAAGAATGATGCCCGCATCCTCCACCATAACTGTAAGGGGGTGTACAGTTAAAGACCCAGAACCAGATATGAAGAATGAAGACCCGGAGTCAGAATTATAAAAAATTAAAGAAAAGTTTTACTGAAGATAGTTTGCAGTTTCATCAGCAGAAGTCAGCTTCAAGACTCACACAGGAGTTCGTAGGCCGCCTCCCTTACAGTTACAAAGATCACAGCAGTTATACCATTTCCAAGGTCTAAGCTACGTCATTGCTTACAGGTTGAATGATTCTCATTGGCTAAGAAACATTAAGAGCCTAAACAATTTAACACATGTGAGGAGATAGGGGTGCCTATCGCCATTAGTAAAGATAGTTGTCGTCCACTCAATAGATTTAGGTCTGTGGTGGCCTCGCCGGTTAGAGCAGGGCGCCGGGTTGTCTGGTCCGAACGTCCAGAACCTACATAGAATGTCATACGCACACACACAAATAACAGACACTAGCAAATAACAGCTCCCATCAAGGCTGAAGAGAGTCTGAGCTCCTTACTATCAGTTAAGTATACCAAAACATAATGCTAAAACATTCACTCGTTTGGGAGAAAAACAGATAACTGGCATTTACTCCCAGGGAAGGAAATATACTGGAAAGAATACACTTTAATACAACAATTAAAGTTCAATAGTAACGCTCAATATAGCTTGACCATCTGTCCAGCGAAGGATCATATGTGTCCACGCTGCCTTTAGGACCCTCTAACCTTTCTTCTGATACCAGAGAAAGAGACAAACGGCCTTGTGGGTTACATGGCCTTCGTGTCCTGCGTGTACTACGTGCAATCTCAAAGTAAGATTGGAATGCATGTAAAAGAAACTGGTTACTTCCATCACATGCATTTAAGAAAATATAATTTCACAAGCACAAAGAATATAAAAATAAGTATGTGATAATGAATATATTTGATTATTGATTTTTTATAAGGAAGTATATAAGCATCCAAAAGGATTTATGATTATAGATGTATTTGAAGAGGCAAGGGATTTTGACCAACCCTTCATTAGTAAAAAATTAAAGAACCTTTTTTTTTTTTTTTGTAAAAAATTAAAGAACCTTTTTCCACTATAAAGAGCCTTTTGTGCAATGGAAAGATTCCATGGATGTTAAAAGGTTCTTTATGGAACCAAAGAACCTTTATTTTTGAGGATGTACACAAGAATAATGCATACAGTCTATATCACATACTCAGTGTGTGCTTGTGTCTTCCAGTCTGCTGTTTTCAGCCAGTACAGACAAGACCGTATGTGTGTGGGACAGTGAGACAGGGGAGCGTGTGAAGCGTCTGAAAGGTCACACGTCCTTTGTGAACTCATGTTTTCCGGCTCGCCGCGGCCCACAGCTGGCCTGTACAGGCAGCGATGATGGAACTGTAAAGGTAAACATGACACCAATCGACCCCCGAGTCTAGACTGGAAACCCACGAGAAGTCTTTGACATGTCTCGACCTTTTGAATCTTAAACAAAAAACTCCAATGCATTTTCAATCTGGCCCAGGATGTAGTCAAAATGGCCTAGTTTAAATGACCTGGTTTGTGTCCCGATCCCAATCTCCCTTTTAAGTCAAAATCTCCACTATCATAGTCTCTCTAGTATAAAAAGGCAAATAGCTAATCAATGGGAGTGTACAAATATATTGTGTCACAATATATCATAATACAAAAATGCAACGATATGTATCGTGGATAGTGACAAACTGTATTGTGAATAGTTCACCCAAAATTAAAATTGGGTGTGGGATTACTATGTGAGAAGTGTCAGTATTGCATTAAACTACTATATATAATGTTGAATATAATGTATAATAATGCAATGTGGGAATATTTGTGGGTCCTGATAATGCCAAACGTCTCCTGCTACCAGTAAAAAGTGACTTAAACTATTTTAAATGTATCTAGTCAGTGACAGTGCACGGATATTCGTCTAAAATAATTCTGTATTTTCAGCTTCACAATCATGAATATTTATATTCTGGTGTCATTATTGTCCTGTGCTTTGGGTTATCAGCACCAAGTCAAAGCCTATGCATTTACACCTCACTGTAATATCAAATTTAGAGTTAGGTTTTAATCACCAGACATTTTTGTTGTTGTTGTAGCTGTGGGACATCAGGAAGAAGGCCTCTGTTCACACGTTCCAGAACACGTATCAGGTTCTCAGTGTGACATTCAATGACACCAGTGACCAGATCATCTCAGGAGGCATCGACAACGACATAAAGGTCTGTGTGCAACAAATACTCTTCTGGGCTTTTTTGCCTCAATGTTTTTGAATGTTTGTTTATTCTTGTCCGTATGTGTGTTTATTGCTGCAGGTGTGGGACCTCAGACAAAACAAACTGATTTACAGTATGCAGGGTCATGGAGACTCTGTGACCGGTCTGAGTCTCAGCGCAGATGGATCCTACCTGCTGTCTAACTCCATGGATAACAGCGGTGAGCTTACATGTGTGTGTGCGTTTGTACACACATTACCATTCAAAAGTATTTAAAGAAGTCTTTCATGTTCACCCTAAAAAAACATACTTAACCCTAAACTTTTGAATGGTAGTATATGTGTACCTGTTATTAATCAGTTTATATGTAAAACGTCTGCTAATGTTTTCTGTGTTTGAAACAGTGCGTGTCTGGGATATCCGTCCATTTGCACCAAAGGAGAGGTGTGTGAAGATCTTTCAGGGAAATGTCCATAACTTTGAGAAGGTAAGCCCAATTCTCTTTGTATATATATTTACATCAACAAAAAAGATTACCTTATTTTATAGTTCTTTTGTTGTTTATAAATAGAGTATGTGATTTCCACTGTGATTGCTGCTATCAATTTTTTTTAAAGCTAGACTTTAAGGGTGTGTTCACACGTGGCAGGTTTGGTTTGATTAAAATGAACCCTGGTGCGATTGCTCTGACTGTTTGTGCAGTTCATTTGAATAAGTGTAACGTTGTCATCCAGATCCAGAGTTTGTTTAGGCATGGGTTGTATGGAATTGCAAACCTGCGCACATATTTTCAAAAGTACATAACTATAGAATCAATTCTTAATGCGCATGTGAACGCCGTCAGCGTCAATCACAGGTTCGCGTTTAAAGTCTGTTTAGAGAGAACGGCGTCGTCTTAGTGGCCCCTAATTTAATAACAAATGATCATTTCAATGGAGGTGAATCAATCAAAACTAACTTTAGCTGGAAATAACATTATTCAAGAACCGCTTTAAAGCCAAAACAATCTCTGTTACCTTAAATTATATGTTTATCTCTGTAAAGCTGCTTTGGAACAATCCATTGTTAAAAGCGCTATATAAATGAAGATGACTTGACTTGACCCTGATGACACCAAACAAGTGGACCGAGACGCTGAAAAGATGAGTTTCGGTCCGCTTCCAAACAAACTGGTGCGGTTTCGATTGAAATGTGAACGCAACACAGACCAAAGACATGCAAATGAACCAAAAACGGTACATGAAGTCACAAGATGCGACCCTAAAAAGGACAGAATGCTCAAGCATATCTGTTTTTTCTCGTCATAGTCGCGATCACAGTTCGGTACAGGCATCAGAAACGAGTCTCGTTGCAGCAGATCTTTGTTGAGGGATTCCTGCCGCTGTTTTGACTCCTTTACACATTTTATAAGCTCTTCACAAGTTCTCAGCTGGTCAAAATACCATCATATGTAGCTACGCACACACAACGAGCGCATTTATCCCAGAACACAGCGTTGTTTTGGATGTTCGGTAAGTTCCGTCGTGAAATATACATAATAAAATCAGGTTGTGAACATATCCTTATGCCTTTTGGTTCAGTATCTTTAGCTTCAGTGTTAAAATGCCAGTGTGAATGCTAAGCGGACCATGACTAAATGTGTTGGGTTTTTTTGGTCCAAACCAAGTGAATCGAACTGCAAGTGTGAACACCCTTAATCAGGGGTGAATTATCGATGATTTCTTCCAATAAACATCACTGAGGCTGAACTGGTAGTTCATAAGAAGTGTTTTGTAATTGAAGGTTTTTTGTGTCTTAGAATCTTCTCAGATGCTGTTGGTCTCCTGATGGGGGGAAGATTGCAGCCGGTTCTGCTGACAGGTAAGGGTGTGTTTGTGTGCTTTATGCAGTGTTTGTGGATTATGATTATGTGTGAGGTTAATGTGGTGTGTTTGTGTTGTAGGTTTGTGTATATTTGGGACACAACGACTCGTAGGATCCTTTATAAGCTGCCTGGTCATGCTGGGTCTGTCAATGAGGTGGCTTTCCATCCAGAAGAACCCATTGGTAAAAAAAATATTTTATTCTAATAATAGAATATATAACTGGAATGATAAAGTGAGCACGTTCTTCCCTTTTCTGCTCCATGTGTAACTCCATTATTTTATGTCTTCCACAGTTCTCTCTGGATCCAGTGATAAGCGCCTCTACATCGGAGAGATTCAGTAACTGTGTTTGTGTGTGCGAATGCGGTTTATGTGTGTGACTGAATGTGAGGATGGGCAGATGGAGATATTATTTGGAATTTTGTCATTTGTAGTTGGTTGGGAAATGGGGGGGGGGGGGGGGGGGTTGGGTTGGCTTTTTTATGCTTTTAATAAACTTGTTTCCAAATTTTGTATGTTCACCGTCTTTATATGAAGTATGGTGTGTGTGTGTGTGTGTGTGTGAGTGTATGTATGTATATATATCTATATCTCTATATATATCTATCTCTCTCTCTCTCTCTCTCTCTCTCTCTCTCTCTCTCTCTCTCTCTATATATATATATATATATATATATATATATATATATATATATATATATATATATATATATATATATATATATATATATATATATATATATATATATATATATATATATATATATATATGGGCTGTCAAATCGATTAAATCACATCTAACATAAGTTTGTATGTGTTGCAAATGTATTAAATATGGTAAAAGTAATCATTATGAATTAAGCAGTGTAATCCAAGTCTTCTGAAACGAAACAATTGCTTCATATGATGACTTTATTTTATTTAGACTTTAATTCATATTTATACATAAACAGTGCACGTATATAGAGCATATCACATCAAATATGATCAACAACACAGAAGAAAACAGAACATCATCAGTCAAAACACATTATTGTTTGAAGAGAAACTAAAAATTGTGATTTCTTTGTGTACATATGTGTGTGTGTTTATTTATGTGTCACGTGTGTATGTACACATGTACTGTATATTATATATATGTTACTGTAAGTGTGTGTGTACTAAAACTGTAGTCTTGCGCATGTGTACATCTTGCATACTTTGACGTAAATTTAGTTTAAATATAGAAATGTTTCCACTTTGTAATAAGAGCGTCCGCAGCCGCATGATGGTGTTCTTTGTGCTCAGCCTCAGTAAAACGCCTCATGTCGTGCCAAGCGCGCGGCGAGAGTCTCTGTGCGGTTGCGCGAGCGGGTTGCAGTCAGACTCGCACGAGGGTGTCTGATTTCCACCCACAAACCCTCACCCTCCTCCCGGTGCCGATGTTGACAAAGAGCCGGAGCGGGAGGATGGTCTCTCAAACTACAGCGCCAGTCTGAGACCCCCGACGGTACATCGGCTCGGAAAAAACGAATACCGGACCTTACGGTAAGTCACAAAGGCTCGCTTTGTGCTCGCTCCGGATTTCATTTGCGTTATTTTCTTACCTCGCGCCCTTACACCCCCCCCCCGCGCTCCGTCTGATGCTTATCATATGATGCTCATTTCTGCCAGTTACACGCGCTCACTGACTCTTCCTCTGTTCTTTGTGCTATTTTTTGGGCTGTCTGCGCCTGGTACCCGGTGCGGAATGAAGGTGTGGCAGATCCGCTAAGATTGGGATCCTGTAGGACGCTTCGGTCAGGACAATTCCGCGGAGGAGGTCCGGTATGACCGGCAGACACCAGAAAGCATCGACTCACCGAAGCATGCACGCGGCCCGGTGGGCTTCTTGATGTTTTGAACGGTGATCGTGAAGCAAGACCCTGAAGCGAGCTGGACCTCACCGGGGACTCCGCTTTCTCCCGACGCCTCGCTGGGCCCAAGCCGTGCCTCAAGCGCGAGAGCATGGGTCCGTGCGACGGGAGGTGCACGCTGGTGGTCATCTGCTGCCTGCAGCTGGTAAGACAGTGTTGTTGATCATTAATTCATCTCTAGTCTTACCTGAAAAGATATTGTGTCTGTGTGTGAGAGAGAGAGCGCAGGGTGTCCACTGGCCCGAGGTTGTGATTTGGAAGAGGTGAAGCCAAGGGACAAGATGCCCTGGTTCCCTTTTCAGTCGAGTCACCTGTCAAAACTTTGCTTTATACTTCATGCCTTTGCTTCAAACTTCATGCCACAGATATGTTTGCATATGCATGATTTGTTTGTGTAACACACAGATGAGGTGCATGTGAGGATGAGGGTCTCCTGAGGAAGGGGCTCTACTCTCAGGGGCTCCAGGCAGTTTCCATGGAAACAGCTGCAGTACAGAGCTTTGGGATTGCTCCTCTGTGTGTGGAGACTATATTTTTTATTGACCATTGGCTTTAGTGGGTTTAATGGTCCACTGCAGCCTGTGCTGCTTATTCATTGTTAAAGAGTTAGTTTAACCCCCCAAAAAATTGTCCCATAATTGACTTACCCTCAAGCTGTCCTAGGTGTATATGACATTCTTCTTTTTAAGCCAAACGCAATCGGAGTTATCTTAAAAAATATCCTGGCTCTTCCAAGCTTTATAATGGCAGTGAATGGAGGACGAGATTTTGAAGCCCAAAAAAGCGCATCCATCCATCCATCATAAAAGTGCTCCAGGGTTTAATAAAGTCCTTCTGAAGCAAAGCAATGCATTTTTGTGAGAAAAATATCCATATTTGTAACTTTATAAACTATAATCACTGGCTTCCGTTAACTGCCGTACGGGAGTCTAGTTCCCGCGGAAGAGTGACCTTTGACACGACGCATGACGAAGGATGTGGGAGTATCGTGAGCTTAGGTGAGAGTAGACGCTTCTCGCGGTTCAAACAAATAGGGCAAAAAACTCAAGCTCCTCCCACATTTCTCCTTTTAGACTTCTAATTCATGATCTGTTTGTTTTGATCAATCCTCTGCGCTTCGGGTCAGAGGTCAATCTTCCGCCAGAACTCGACTCGCGTACGGAAGCCAGTGATTATAGTTAATAAAGTTATAAATATGGATATACCCCTGGAGCCGTATGTATTACTTTTATGATGGATGGATGGATGCACTTTTTTGGGCTTCAAAATCTAAGGTACCATTCACTCCTATTATAAAGCTTGGAAGAGCCAGGATATTTTTATATATATATATATATATATATATATATATATAACTCTGATTGTGTTTGGCTGAAAGAAGAAAGTCATATACACCTAGGATGGGTTGAGGGTGAGTAAATTACGGGATAATTAAAATTTTTAGGTGAACTAACTCTTCAATAGTTAGGTTTTTTAGGCTTTTCTCGCCGAATATTCTTTATAAAAATCGGAGTCGACTAATTGTTATTAGAGTAATTAGAACTAAACTAATTAAAGTGCACAGCAAACATGGACCAGACACAGCTTTGGAGTTTGGCTAAACTAACCCACCACCAGATTCTCTCCATCATCAAATTAACCAAAATATTTAATAAATGCATATGCGAAGCGGCAGAGAACATGCAGTACTTTGTCAATGATGGACGTTCCAGTGTACGAGAATCGCATTGGCGCAGATTCCCGTGGCTGATGATCCTTCTTTGAAGAATTTTCCGTGGTTAATGTGCACTGGGCCGTTTCTTGGATGAATGCTGTGCACGTCAATCTCTGCCAAGAATAGTCGCCAGCAATACCAGATTTTGTGTACTACTTTCCTGCCAATGTAACTTGGGAGTCTGCAGCACAAGCTTGTTTTGCCAGTCTCATATTTGCCTAAATAAACCCAGTATAGCTCATTTTGAAGTCTGCAATGATGTGGGACAAGGGTCGACAGCTATACGTGACATTATCTGTATTGGCACAAGCTTTTTGTGCACACGTATGCAATGCATACAAGTTGAATGATTGTGCATGTAATCTGTTCTTGGTTCACAGGTCGCTGCATTACAGAGGCAGGTGTTTGACTTTTTGGGATATCAGTGGGCTCCCATCCTGGCCAATTTCCTCCACATTGTGGCCGTCATTTTGGGAGCATTTGGAACGGTGCAAATCCGCTCCAGATATCTAATACTGGTAGGCATACACATAATCATGGTGAGACAAACAAATGTCAGATGTAATTCACAAACGAAAATGGTGTATTTTTGAACACTACATGTCTCATATGTGTTCATTAGTTCATTAATATATTTATTTATTTAATTTATTTATTTATTTATTTAGAAAAGGGACAGTGTACATTAATTAACATTCTTAAATGTAAGTGTACCCAAATTAGCCCGAAGGCTAGTTTTCATTGGTAGTCCCTTTGCCAGATGTTATAGGCTCTAAACTAGAAAAAAAGAGTTAAACATTACAGCAATACACTACAACAGTCATAAAACTAGAACTTGTAAACACCTCTGTAAAATACAATTAGACATAATATACAAATAGACAATATATATATATATTTGTGTGTGTGTGTGTGTGTGCGCACTTTCAGTATGCTGTATGGCTTGTGCTCTGGGTTGGCTGGAATTCTTTCATCATCTGTTTTTACCTGGAAGTTGGCCACCTGTCACAGGTAGGTGGATTTACTTCATTGCTCCAGACTCCAGTCATTGTTAGTCATTGTGTAAATACACCAAAGAGTCCGATTAAATGATTGATATCATGCATTGTTATGCTTTAATCTTAAAGTAAACATGAAATGGCTTTTTTTTTCTGTAACTAAGGGCATTTCATTTAATTTTGTTAATTGGGAATTGTTTTGATTATGAAAAGTGGGCGTCCCGTAAAAGAGTTTATTGGTTAACAAGATCTAATAGGAAAATAGGGCTTGAGGACATTTGAACTCTTTCCTTGCCATTGACGGATTTTTCCTGCTTTCCGTGTTTTCACTGCTATACGAAAGTATCTGAAAAAAAGAAGACAAAAGATAAAAACAATAAAAGCAATAAAAGCATTGCTAATGCTATATACATCTATGAAAAGTTTCAGTCTGGATTCAGGCCACATCATAGCACTGAAACTGCGCTTGTTAGAATCACAAATGATTTACTTTTAGCTTCGGACCAAGGCTGTATCTCAGTACTAGTTTTACTTGATCTTAGTGCTGCGTTCGACACTATAGATCACACAATACTCTTAGATCGACTACAAAATTACACTGGTGTTCAAGGACAAGCATTAAGCTGGTTCAGGTCATACTTATCTGACCGCTACCATTTCGTCTATTTAAATGGAGAAAAATCGATCATAACTTCGGCAAACTATGGAGTGCCGCAGGGATCTGTGTTAGGCCCTTTATTATTCTCAATATATATGCTGCCACTTGGTAATATTCTAAGGAAACATGGAATTAGTTTCCATTGTTATGCTGATGACACTCAAATATATATTTCATCACGGCCAGATGAATACGCTAAATTATCCAAATTGACAGATTGTGTTAAAGATATAAAAGATTGGATGACGCGTAATTTTCTTTTATTAAATCCAGACAAGACAGAGGTAATACTTATCGGTTGTAAAAACCGTCCACAAAACCTTTCACAGCACGACTTTAACATAGTAGGATGCCCTGTTACTTTATCCACTACAGTAAAAGACCTGGGTGTTACATTAGACTGCAACCTGTCTTTTGAAAAGCATATTTCATATGTTACAAAAACAGCCTTTTTCCACCTTAGAAACATTGCTAAGCTACGTAACATGCTATCAGTCTCTGATGCAGAAAAGTTAGTTCATGCATTCATGACCTCGAGACTAGATTACTGTAATGCTTTATTAGCTGGTTGTCCTGCATCTTCAATAAACAAGCTACAGTTAGTCCAAAATGCAGCCGCTAGAGTTCTTACTAGATCAAGAAAATATGATCATATAACACCGATTTTATCATCACTTCATTGGTTACCTATAAAGTTCCGTATTAATTACAAGGTATTGCTTTTGACTTATAAAGCTCTAAATGGTTTAGCTCCAGTCTATTTAACGGATCTTCTATCGCCCTACAATCCATCGCGCTCTTTAAGATCACTAAATTCGAGGCTTCTGGTCATTCCTATGATATCCAGATCCACCAAAGGAGGCAGAGCATTTTCACATTTAGCTCCGAAGCTCTGGAATAGCCTTCCTGATATTGTTCGTTGCTCAGACTCGCTCTCACAGTTTAAAACTAGACTGAAGACGCATCTATTTAGCCAGGCATTCATATAAATTTTTTATCTTACAGTAACTGTAAATTCGGCCTCTAGTTCATAAACGCCAGAGGAGAACTGGCCCCCGACTGAGCCTGGGTTCTCCCAAGGTGTGTTTTCCTCCATTGGGTCATCTGATGGTGTGTTAGGACACCTTTAGGTCACTGGATGGAGTTTTTCGGTTCCTTGCCACTGTTGCCTTTGGCTTGCTCAGTTGGGGATATTCAAATTAATTAACCAATCATACCATTGATCAGCTCTACCAAACTTGGATGTCTTTTTTTTTCCAGTAATAAACAAACATTGTTAAGTTGTTTTGATTGATACTGTGAAGCAGCTTTGATACAATCTGTATTGTGAAAAGCGCTATATAAATATATTTGACTTGACTTGACTTGACTAATGCCTGTTGTAGTCTTAGAATAAAAACACATTTTTCTCAGCTTTTTGTTCAAAATGTTGCTTTTTTTATTAAACACCCACATTCAAGTGTTGATTAAAAAAAGGATGCATAGAAAAAAGCTAGAATAATTGTTTCTTTTGGTTTATTCATGCAACAAAATATTCTGGGGGCCATGAAAGTTTTGTGAAAATTAAAAAAAAAAAAAAAAATTGGGGAAAGAGTTAATAGATTATGAAGAAAAACATTTTTTTTTAAATAATAATAATGCTTAAATAAAATAAAAATATGAATAGAAAAACTTTTAAATATTTCCTTGGCAATAAACTGATATAAGTTTGTACAAGTTAAATTAAAATAAAAAAAAACTAATAAAATGCAAAAGCACATAACAAAATTACTAAAATTTAAACTAAAATTACCATGAAAACTAAAAATTGCATTTAAAATGTTAATAAAACTAAAATAGAGTAAATCAAACTCAAAGCCAGAATTGAGTTAATGGTTTTTTTCTGTTTGTGTTCTTCTTCAGGACAAGGATTTTCTAATGACATTTAACACATCGCTTCATCGTTCCTGGTGGATGGAGAACGGGCCTGGTTGCTTAGTTACTCCAGTGCCTGACTCACCATTGGCTCCTCAGGATCATCATGTGATCACTGTCAGTGGCTGCCTACTGGATTACCAGTACATAGAGGTGGTCAGCTCAGCCTTGCAAGTGTTTCTTGCAGTGAGTGCTTTCGTTTGATCTCCTTTCTTTACATGTACAAAAGTAAATGCATATGAATGTTTGGCCTGTTCACGTATTGTTTTGGTTCTGTGTTTCAGCTCTTTGGATTTGTTTATGCCTGCTATGTCAGTCGAGTCTTCCTGGATGATGAGGACAGCTGTAAGTGTTCTGTATTTGGCAATCTGCTGTTAGAAACTGAATCACAATGATACTGAAGTGTTTAAGGTTTGATGATGGTCTCTTTTGCAGTTGATTTCATTGGTGGATTGGACTCTTATAGTTACCAGCCTCCACAAAAGAGTTCTCACTTACAGCTGCAGCCTCTCTATACGTAAGTACTCGTTCAATTAGGCATTCTTTACTAAAAATGGTACTCTTTCAAAATGTTGTCTCTATTCAATGTGGTTTTTTTTTAATTATTTTTTTATAGTGTGTGATGGGACTATGTTTAATTGTATTTATTTGATTTTTCTACACGGAATAACAAGTGCAAAAATAAAAAACCCACTTGCAACAAGATAAAATGTTGCAAAAAGATGGCTGCACCCGAAATTACATCCTTCCCTACTATAAAGTCATTTAGTGGTGAAAATTTGCATACTTTGCACAGCATAGGTACTATGTAATATAAAAATAGAGTAAGTAGTATGGAAGTACTTCAAACACTATGGCTGCATCCGAAAAATCACATACTTCCCTACTATATAGTAGGCAGAAAACAGTATGTGACAAAAGAAGTATGTCCGAATTCACAGTACTCATAAAAGAGTCGGTAAAAAGTACCCGGATGACCTACTACTTCCGGTGAGATTCTGAACTGTGCATACGATGGACACTTTACTATCCCATGAGGCCACGGGGGAAGATTTGTGAATGGCAGTGAGCTGGCAGATCACATGATAATGACAACGTGGTGAACGTAGTACATCCAAATTACATTAATACTATATAGAACGTACCGTTTTAGTGTTCGCAGAGTAAGAGAGTGTGTGATTTCGGACGCAGCCACAGCCTATTGGTTTAGAAACTTCACTTTGTAAATGTATGTTTTTTATATTTATATATATATATATTTATATCTAGGACTGGTTAAAAACCAGAAGAAAACCCCAACTTCAGAGGAAAACAACTGCTTATCTCTGAGAGATGAAGTCCTCTGCATTGTGGGAAATGTTCCACCAACTTCAACGTCTGTGTCTCTCAAACTTTGTCTCCCTCTATTGGAGAAAATATATAGTGCCACACCAGCCAGAGTCACAGAGAGAGAACGAGCATATGGACAGGACCACAAGAAGATGCTTACACAAGCATTATTAAATCAGACTTGAAGACAGTGACAGATCTTCTGTGTGTGTGTGTGCGCGCGTGTGTGTTCATATGTGCACAAGCACATAGGCCTTTGTATATGTACATGTGTATTCACAAGGTGGCCGACCTTTGACCCAGGTAATCTTTGAGCACAGGCCGGAGCCGCCCGCTCAGCTCTTTCTGGTGTGTGTGTGTGATTGTTTATACTCTGATATAAGACACTATAATGTAATGTGTTAGATGAATGTTTTAGGTTGGGTAGATGTGTATTTGAGGAATGCTGTAGGACTTTGTGCATGTAAAACTCACGACAGAGGAGTTGTGCCTCTGGTGGCCCTCATACATCTGCGTGCATGAATGTGCGTTTCTGATTGTGTCGACGTACACGGATAACACGTTTTGATATGTACTTATGCACCTGACGCATAATGTGACTAGCCATAAATGTTTATTTAAACACAAGCTTAGAATGAATGTATGTTAATGTACAATACTTGTTTCAGGAAGGCTGTGTTTGTGTGAGCGAGCGAGTGTGTGCGTGAGGGACACACCTGAAGGGTTGGACAGTTGTTCACCATAATAAACTCTTTCTAGATTATTCTTTGTCTTGTTCACTTATAAATGCTCCACAGAGGGTTCGTGTGAAACAAAACACTGTTTTTGATGGATGAGGTTAAAAAGCTCGGTCTCGTTTTCACAGGGCTAAGTGTGTAAAACTGTTGCTCCCTAGAGAGAGCGGTGAGTCAGATGTTTAGACAATGACCAGACCTGTTTAATCTCATTATACATAATTTGAAATAGTTCGCTCGCAGCCAATGAATGTCCTTCTGCCATTTACACAAAGGCAGGTTAAAGGGGTGGTTCAGAATTTTGGACATCGGGCCTCATTTCCAAGTTAGCCTTTGGCTTAGTGTAATTTATCAGTGGAGACAGTTTTCAAAAATTTTCATCCAGTCGTTACAGTTGCATAGTTCGCCAGTGCTAGGCTAGCGCGAGTCAACGATAACTGCTAGCCTGCCATTAAAACAGTTTTACCCACTCCACAGTACACCAAAAGCAAATAAATTATAACGCCAGACTATCGATGTAAATGTCTGTTGAGAGAATAATGTTAGAAATCAAACTACCCTTTCATTGCATTGCAATGGTTATACTTTGTTCCCTGTATATATTAGCACAGTCTACAACAACAGCGCGTGATTTTTTCCCCCAAACCACTTCAGCGGAAATCCCGCCCTGCAGCCGATTTCATTGGTTTAGGTTACAGTGACGGGTAGGTTTAGTCTGGGTTTAGGGATCAGTGTTTGGTGTAGGCAATCAGTACAGTGATTGACATGACCAATGAAACAGCAGCGGCGGAGTGATATTAAGTTACCTAGGCAAGCGAGAGAGGTAGTGCAGGTAGTTCCGACTGTAGTGCGCTTCGGTTCTATGTTTACTTTTCGGCCCGCTGCTGAGAAACTAGTTCCTGTAAATGTATTGCGATCATTGAGATGCTGGAGTAGTTTGATTTTTAACATTATTCTCTTAACAGACATTTACATCGATAGTCTGGCGTTATAATTTACGGTGTACTGTGGAGTGGGTAAAACTCTTTTTAATGGCAGGCTAGCAGTTACCGTTGACTCGCGCTAGCCTAGCACCGGCGAACTATATGCAACTAGAACGACTGGATGAATTTTTTTTAAAACCGTCTCCACTGATAAATAACACTATAGGCTAACTTGGAAATGAGGCCCGATGTCCAAAATCCTGAACCTCCCCTTTAAGCGCTCACATTTCGAACAGCCTGTTATTATTTCTGAATGACTGCAACTTATAATGAAGAACGTGCATCTTTTCAAGTACTGTATGTTTTTGCCAACCATGTTTGCAGAGAGAAAAGAAACATTTAATAATTCCACACAGTAAAAGTAATTTTAAGGCAAGACACTTGAGAAAAAACTATTGTGGGTTACGTAATGTTTCAATTACAACACATTTAAGGCTGTAAAAAACAAGAATAAAAACACATAATTTTATCCAATGGCTTTATCCAATGTTCAGATTTCTGTTTTAAACGTATAAGTTATTGCTATTTAATTAGATATTGCATATTTGCTATTTAATTAGATATTGCATATTTAAACATGACATTTCATACAAAACAGATTAATCAACTGGGGAAGTATATTTGTGATCTATTTCTTAAATTTTTTACCCTATATTAACCAGCTGCTTTGAAAGATTATAATAAAAGAACGACGTTCCCTAAAATGATGTACTATAATACACACAAAACTACAATATTTTATACATTTTATTTTTTTAAAGGGTCTGTTATAAATGCATTATTAACATTGTGTTTTTAAGGTATTGAGATTGGTTACACTGTAATTATAGATTTAAGTACTGAGTAATAATAAGTAACTACATGTACTTACTATAGGGTTAGGATTTGTTTTAGGGTTAGTTGCATGTGATTATGCATAATTAATAGTTATTACTATAGTAACTACATGTAACATATGTAACAATGACACTAAAATAAAGTGTTACCAGATTATAATTCACATAAACATGTCAGGTTGACACATGAATGCAGTTTGTAAGAGAACGGGCCTCTTTTCTACATTATGGCTTTTGCAACTGTGTTTATAGAGAAAAAGAAAACATTAATCCCACCTGTAAAATATCAAATGTAAATGTACTGCCACTCTGAAAGATGACTGAATCCATCTAATGTATAATTAACATAGTATTTTAAAGATACTGAGAGCATGTAAACATGTCAGTGGTCACATTTTGAACAGGTGATGCTTTATTCACATTTCTCAGTATTATTACATTAAATTAAAAAATATATATTTTGTGCATTACTATATTAATTCTGATAGCTATTATTGATGATATAATAAATCTCTGTGAAAGAAACGTTGCAGCCTTAAATTTGTAAGTACAATCAACTTAGTTGCTTCAGTCATTTCAACTTAAATTACATTAAACTGACTTAAAAAAAATTGGAGTTGAAACTTGAATAACTTTCAAAGAACTTATTTTGAATTTTACAACTTATTTTGATGAGTTAAAAGCAATCTAAATATATATGTTGTCATATTGATCATAAAACTTTTTACAGTGACCTCCTGTGACTGCATTTTATTGCCTTTCATTTTATTTTCTAAAATTGCCACAATTGCCTGATGGAAAAAACCCCGATTTATTTATTTAGCATTTTCTACTGAGACCAGCAAGTATGATTTTGGGCTACAATACACAAATAAATTGGATATGTCTTGCCCCAAACAACAGATACAGCCAAAAGTAAATACATTTCTGCTCTTATAGGCACAACAAAATAAATCCAGTAGCCAGCTTCACTTTCAAAAAACCATGTCGGCATTCACTCGGCGTGTCACGCATTATGAGCGCCTGTAAATCTGTACATTGTTGTATGTGTCTCGAGCACAACAAAGGACGACACTCCCCTCTTGGCGCAATGAACCGCACGCGCTCCTTCTCATGCTACCCATGATGCCCCGCGCGCGTCTGCTTGGATCGAGCCGCCATGTTGTCGGTGTGAAAGCTGGGAGCTGCTGCGAACCGGGGCTGAAATCCGTCACCATCCGCATCCTCCACCTGTGAGTATCCCTCTGTTCTGAAACCGTATTTCCCTCCTGTGCCGTTTTAGCTCACCTCGCGTTTATATTTTGGAGTTATGATGCGTAACGAGTGATTTCGAGGGCTTTATTATAAGGCAGTGGCTCCCCCTCCTTTCCCCGGGTCTTCCTCTTGCTAGTGCTCTTCCTGTCCAGACGGCCCGGGCCTTTTGTTAACGGGAAGAGGACCTGTAGAATAGCGGCTTACAGACTATCGGGTACCGGTTCGTGCGTTTTACATACCCGCTTGTGTCTGTTTTATAACGGAAACCGGCTGTGTTTTACCGTTTAGGCCGTGTATTAGTCATTATAACGTTTGATCAAAGCCTTGCCAGACAGTTCCGCCCCTCACCGATTCCCATGTCGCGAATTAATGTGACAACTCCGATAAACGACTCTGTTTCACGACTGTCTGAAGTCACCGGGTTCGTGTACTCCGTCATTGGCCGTTTATGCTCTTCCACCTCCTCTTGAGGGTTAATGCACGCGTCTTTTGTTACCTGTTTGTGTTATCATGATGCAAACGCATGCTTTGGTCATCATGGGTAACGAGTTACGGTATCTCTGCCCACTTCCGGGAGGTGAACATGCAGCCGCTCAGGAGCTCTGGTTTCCGGGTGTCTGTGGAGCTCGGGCCATGTAATGGCGAAACTGATCAGGCTGTAAAGTGCATGTAATCTATGAGGACAATGGCTGTCTCAACTTTGGGTATCATATGCGTTACGTCGAGGTAGGCAGCTCAATAGCTTATAGGACACAGCCAACATGTCGGTGCAACAGTGCTCTTTTATATCCACCCGTGGGCCTTTAAAAAAAGTCTTTAAGAGTTATAAGCCATGAACGAAACCAAGCAGCTACAAGCTGAATCATAACATTACAAACGTTGATTTAAAGCAGAAAAGTATTCGAGCCAAATAGTTTGTTTTGGTGGGATTTGCTTATTTCAATGTTTTGATCGCTGGAGGTTGATAATAGATTCTGGCTGTTAAACATGATTGTTTAAAAAAATAATAAGTTGAGGAAATGCAGGCTTCAACAAAACAACATCATAGCTCACAGTGGCTCTGTGCTCAACAGATTACAGGTTATTGTTAAAAATCAATTCCGCTATTTAGAAAATAAATGTGATTTTTACTTCTGGAATCTGACTCTTGCACTTTAGTATCAGGTTGTTAGGCTTAATTGAGAGACTAATAAGGGTCATGCTGTGAAGGATGTGAAGGGGAGTTTCAGTTTGATCCTGCGTTTGGGGGATTTCTGTAGCACTCATAGTGGGATTTTATCTCTTTTCCACAAGTGTGGGAGTTGAATGTGTTTTTCCATATACAGGTGTTGTGAAGCCTAGATCAGAGATTCTCTACAGGTTTTGCTTCAAGACAGATTTTTCCTTGGATAACTGAATATAACCTATATTTAGTGTAGTCAGTTTCACATTTTCTTTTACCTTGCATGGTTTTGTTTTGAGGATGTCACATAATCTGTCCACGTAGGTGTACGTCTCATTTGTCATAGTTTCTGCCAAGCAAGTGTTTCATGAAGCTGTTCTGACTGTGTTGGTTCACCCTATAGTCTTTAAACTTATTTGACTCCTGGTTTTGACCTTATGTGCTGGTTTATGGGACCACGTTTATCATTTAAAAGAGGTGTGGAATGAATTTTGTTCTGATGGAGGCGTCGGGACTCGAGTGCACACAGTTATCTCAGTGTTTTTAAACCGTGTGTTGCTTCACCCTGTGTACTATCTTGATGTGAAGCTCAGGGCATTACTTCATCAATGTGTACAGGATTACACCTAATGGGGATCTTGTGCAGCTGTATAATCTCGCTGCATTGCAATTACAGAGTTTGAAGTTTCAAGGGACAAATTAGAAAGCAGACATTTAAAAAGTAGGCCTATATGTTTACTGTCAAGAGCAAAAAGAGGGATTTAAATTGTGTGTTGATTGAGGGGACATTGCCTGTTATTTAGTATCCTTGAAATTAGGGCTGTCACTAATGATTATTTTGGTAATGGGTTGATTTATTTTGATTAATTTAGTCAGATCATTTTTTTTGTGGTAATAAAAAGACCTACGTGAACAATAATCCTTAATGATTTAAAATACATGGGTATAATACCAATGAGGCAATAATAATTGGTTTAAATAAAGTATCAAAAGCAAGGCCTGGTTTTGTTTTATTGAACAACGCTGTTAAAATGCACAATGTAAAATATATAATATAAACAATCAACTTGTGTACATTACCAATTAAAACAAATACGAATACGAATAGCGCGTCAGGCGCGAGTGATTTCAATGTTAAGTCAATGCAAAGATGCGTTACGCGCGTAAAAAATTCCTGCGGCGCGAATGAGGCGTAGAGCGCGGCGCGGTAGATGCGAATACGCCTCATTCGCGTGTCACGTTAGTGCTATTTGTGCATTCACGCGTTTGACGCGAATTCGCGCCTTCCGCCCGAGTTGAAAAATCTGAACTTTGGCGTCAATTCGTGCCGCGTTAACCAATCAGGAGCTTAGCTGTTTGCTGCTGTCACGTGGTGAAGTGTCTGGATGCCTCAATAAATTATTTTGTAATATGACTAAATGCCTGCGTGTGGTTCTAATGCACAACAAAGCAAATATTTTATCACTTAAAACTTTATTTCAATATACGAGACATGTTCATTTTGTATTGAATGTTATTTATTCCATATCTAGATTATATGAAATATTATGATATAAAGACAACCAACATGTATGTGCATAAGTTCGTGTCTGGACGTAAGAGAGAAAAAAATCATAGGACAGGTTAATAACTTTTGGAGGCTGGCTCTATTTATCATCAAAACAAAAATAAATGACAGATTAGGTGGATGAGGGCGAGGGTGATCCTCGCTCCGATGCGGGACAACAGCTCATCAAACTGGGCGTGGGACAGGCGGAAGTACCGCTGACAGCGGCCGTCATCCAGGCGCAGCTCCTGGAGCGAGCAAATGTGAAACTCGCCGAACTGGGAACGCCTCCGGAGGGTCTCGTGGACCCAAATACGGCGACGACGACCCATACGCCGTTGTTCTGCTCTCCAAAGCAAATACAGAGGGGTGACTCTCTCCACGAATGCTCGATCAACATCAGCCATCTTGTAAAAAGATGGCCGTCAACAGGTTTTGCCTCCGGAGTTTCATCGGATTTCGCCTCCGACGTGCGTAAATTTCGCAAACTTTTGTTTTTTTTACGCGCTTGACGCGCGAATGGATTCAAAGTGGTCAAGCGTATAACTAGACGCGGTATGCGCGAATTTGACGCGCTATTCGCCTCCGGTGTGAACGTAGCATAATACTCTGTGCTGTGTCTTCTGATCAGATATTAAACCGAGTTAATACAAACAAACAATTTGTACTTATTTTCTCACCCAATGAGAATCGATAAGGAATCAAATCGATAAGCAATATCGATAATGGAATCGGAATCGTTAAATTCTTATCAATTCCCATCCCTACTTAGGTTTATAAATGATTAAGCAACCCAAACTCGCAGCATTCGCAGAGATGGAGTTTAACCGAGCTGTGAGACGCCCATGCATGTAAATGATAATAACAGTGCAACACTTTGCGTTAAACACGAAGCGGATCAGACTTTGTTCCCAAACCCAAACAAACCGCACATGCAGAGACTGAGTTTGTGTGGAGCAGCGTTTACTATGAACGGAGCCGCTCTCATTTGAAATAATGAAACTTAATAATTATTTATTTAGACTTTGTGATTTCACAATAGCACTATTCTGTAATATGATTCAAAAATAGTTTTGAAGACGCTTTAATAATGCGGTTCATGGATTCTTGTCCGTCCACTTCCGGTGTTTTAAAGATTAATTAAACACGGTCACATTGCAATCGAGGATTTTTTTTTTTTTATCAAATACTCAAATTTAATTGAGGAATCGTGACAGCTCTATTGAAATACTTTTTTTATATATATAATATTTTGAATTTTTTTTTTTTTTTTAAGATTAGCTAAAGTTTTAGTAATGTTGTCATTTTTATGCCTATAGTTTTTTTTTTTTTTTTTTTTTACATTTTTAGTTTTTTTAGTACATGAAGTTAAACTTAACAAAATATGGTTTTAGATTGAGTTAACTTTTATAACCCTACCTAGCCTATATCTTACAGTAAGAGGCCTATTTCTTCTCTCATTTCTTTGAGCCTTTTGTCCCATCATCACATGATCTTCTCCAGCTTACTAAACCTCTGGTATTAATGGGACTAACGACAAATCTGTGGTCCTTTCAAACAGTTGTCAGGGTTACATGACACAGTGTCTTTAAAATGTCTGTGGTTTATCCTTCATCTATTTCATAGGTCTGGAATTGGTTTTCACATTGTGTTGTCTCAGTATGCTTTCACTAGCAGTGCAATAACTTTCATTTGTGTATTAAATGCATCACATAGTCTAAATATCTTGACACTCTGCATCCAAGTTCTTCTGCTTGCTTTCTACCCATAATTAAACCTGGTTTCATTTAATGCTAAACTAAATGTGTTAGTATTAAGGCTAAATTTCAGCTAAATGTGACGGTCCGCTAACAAAGTTACGAAAGGTGGTTATGAAATAAACTTAGTGCCTTTTTGGTGACTCTATTATTTCCAGAAGGATCTATGTGACATAATTTACTCTCAGAGCTGCCAACACCTCTGGCACCATTTTGAGGTGACATTACACCAATATATCAGGATTTTGCAGTTGGGATTAATTTGATGTTTGTGGTGGCCTATATCTACAAATCTCTTTAAAAGATCGGTTCAGTTTTAGATGTGAAAGCAAGAGCAAAACAATGACCAAAAATGCTTTTGTTGATCTTTTTAGGCGATTTATAGCAATATTATGAAACGTAACAATTTCTATTTTGATTTTATATTGTAGTTAATTTCTCCGAAAACGAGTTTCTTGGTCTTTTTTCATTTATGTAAATGTAATACTTTTTCTAAAAGTACCACTACAGAAGTTAAGACACATGTCATTATATATCCACTTGAGGCATGATTGCACATTTAATTCTGTTAGAAAGTGTTTCTGTTTGTTAATAAACTATTTGAAATCATATTATTGTTGGCTGACATATCAGCATGTAAATGAAAACGGGATAACTGTAATTTCCTTGCAAGCATAAATAAGGAGAAAACAAGTGTAACTGTGTCACAAGAGGAGCATTTTTTTCCTCCTTGTTATTGCACATCTTTTGGCTTGAGGTGCTGTGGTAGAAATGTTTTGCAAAGAACACTGTTATCCATGATAAATGGCTGTTATTTGCCGACTCGGGAGTGAGTAGGGATTCAAAATAATTGTTGTTTTAGATCAACCTTTTGTCCTGATTTGCCTTTTGTTTATGTGCCGCATGGCCCAAATGTTACAGAAAAACATTTGGATAATTAAATGTAATCCATAAAGCCAATTCATACACAACAAAGAAAATATACAAGACAAATAGTGAAATTTTTATATATATTATATTATAAATGCTGTATTTTTTTGTTGTTGCTAACTTTCTTGGCATCTCACTCAACAAAAGAAAATGTAATCAATGAAGACAGCCCAGTCACAGAGGCAATAATCACCTTCATTGCTTATATAAAATTATGCCGTATTTCAATAGGTTTGAATTCACTGACCCAAGTTCACTGTGTTATTAATGGCACAGTATGTAAGTTTCGCAGCTAGAGGTCGCTTTTTCAAAACAATAACAGAGGCGTAGCTTGATGAAGCCTTGAATGAGCATGGAATATCGGCAGTCTTGTATTGTATGTGCCGTGCGCCTCGAACACCCCTTTTACTGTATATGCGAACACCCCATGTATGCGGGTAATTTCTGTTTGATGCTCATTTTTATCTTATTTTGTTTATTAAGTAACGATGTGGACGGTAGAACGTGTGACAGACAGTTAGACTAGTTTCCCGGAAAAAATAACAAAGGGAGTGGTCCGGGAGATAAAAAAACGGGAGAAACCCGGGAAAAACGGGAGTGTTGACAGGTATGAGTTATTGTTAGAATACAGCTGGATTTTCGATGTTAGCACGCTGTAGCCTATAGCTGGTAGTCAATATCGATGCACCGTTTTGACCGCCTCATGTTTGGTTTCTTTTTTGCCGCCTCAAGTTTGTGTCGGCTCTCTCGCGTGAGAATCTCGTGTCAAACATTTGTTTTGGTTAAAATCAACAAATAATCGTGATTATTAATCGTGATCTCAATATTGATCAAAATAATCGTGATTATCATTTTGGCCCGAATCGTGCAGCCCTAGTTACTGTGCTAAGGTGAAACTGAGAGCCCGGGAGATTTTACGTTGCTGTTTTTATTATGCTTACCGTGCGTTCACACCGCCGCTCTCGCCGCCCTGCCAGCGACGCCGTGGAAAGATTCGGGGACGCTCTGATGCTCTGACGTAGATCGAATGCTTGGTCTTTTTTAAAACTTTATTTAAAGGGGCCGCAAAGCGAACAAGCATGTCGATCGTTATTTTTGCAGAAAATTGATCGATGGAAAGAACTTAATTATAGTGACATGCACAAAGCGGCTGAAATGATTGTCTGTCAGTTATTATAACATATGAAAAAACAGTTGTCTAAATTATGTCGCATATTCCTCCACAGTTCTTGTGCTGATATCACTAATTAACATAGTACTATTTTCGGAAATCATAGGCTATAATATTGCGCAGTTGAACGTGATGCAACGCTGTCAGAGCCGACAGACTCGAGTGTGTCATTTCAGTGCAAAATAATTCGGTCAAAAATGATTTAATATACTGCAAATAGCCTACTAGTTTTTATGTTTATTTATAATTCATTTAGGCGGACAAGGCTACCAAGTACTGCGCAGCTAAACGTTTTTTCCTCGCGTTTTTACGGGTGACTTCCGGCCACTTTGACGCTCCTCGCCAGGCGGCGGTGTGGACGCAGTTATACCACAGTCGCCCACTGCCGCTCCTTTCGCGTTGTGTATGCATATTTTATGATAAAAAGTTACGATTAATGTTGTTTAACGTCCACCTCCTTCGTCCCTGAGCTTGAACTTAGTATACAGTTATGTTTATTCACTTAAATTCACATTATTTTATTTCATTCTAATGAAATGGCCACAAATGCTGAATTACTACTCATACAGGTCACTATATTTGATGAATTTATCTGTCTCTGAGACATGGTACTCGCAGTAACTCAAGAAAATTACTAACCGTGTTGAGCTGTATAACAATGATTAGTTTTCTGTCGATAAAAGTATCTCAACAGTTGCTCTCCTGTAAAAAAAAAACGCATAGTATATTAAAGTGTCTTTGGTGTTTCCATGGTCTCTACGAAACTAAAACTGGAAATCAACGGTAGTGCGGATATGACATTGTCGGGTGACCTAATGATACGGGCTGTTACACTGGTTAAAATAGCTGATTTCTCTGGATTTAAGCGTTGGAATATTATGGGATACAGTGTTTCCTCTAGGATTTTTTCCAGCCGTGGTGGCAGGCCCATTTCGCCAGGGGGAGGGGGCGTGGCCCATGAGTGATATTCCCATTGACCACGCCCCCTTACCCCAGGTGTTTAAACCTCCCCTAAGCATTATAACATGAAAGGCTCCAACAAGAGCGGCAAAGCGATTATGCGCATTCCGTGCGCAGAATGATGCACTTGAAGCAACGTGAAGTCACAGCGCGCAGCGCTTCGCATTGAAAAGTTCAAAGCACAAAGCGAAGAGATTATATCCATCTATACTGTATTATATGAGCCTTTTCTTTTAACAGTTTTAAATTTCAGTTTCAGTACGCATGAAGAACAATTCATAGCGCTCTCTACTCCAGTGCTGTAACGTTAATCTAACAGACGGGAGAAAGGAATATGATTTAGAAAGCGCTATAAACTCCAGTAAGATAAAGTCATATTATGCAAACTATAGACCTTTATCTACAAATAAAGTATAATAATGGGAAAATTGATCTTGAAGAGAGTGTCATCGTGTTAGGCTACTGTCGTACCCGGACGCGACGCGCTGTTTTAATGTTAAATGGAGAATGACTGAGGAGAGATGAGTTTCCATTAACTTTAACTTAACGACTTAAATATTCATTTTTACCTCACATTATGCTATTGAATGACTTTAGAAGTCTTGGAATAGAGTGCGAAAACTTTATGGTGCTTTACAATGTTTTTTATGCCTTTAATTATCTTAACAATAGTATGCACAATATCGGACCTCACTGAGAAGCTGCAGCCGTGGCGGGATGATTTTAGGTGTGGCGGCCCGCCACGGCAGAATGTATGTAGCGGAAACACTGGGATAATTTAAGTACACAAGTCAACAAAATAGATAACATTGTTCTTGAGGGTTTTAGGTATTGTAATCCAAAGATCTTACATATTGTGCCTTTTAAGTGTATTTCAAAAGTAAAACTTTTTATAACTTAAATTATTTTTGCAAGATAATACTTTGTGTGTCAGTGAGTGTATGCAGTAATATGACAATTCTTAAGGTTTTTTTCCACCCATGATGTAATTTCATGTTTATGTGCCACTAATATGTAACAAAATAATGGAAAATTCAGTGGAAATTCCTCCATAGTTTCGACTGTTGGCTTTCCCCAGCATTTCCAAAGTCGTTCTGTGTCAATGATATCAGATGGACATTTGAATGAGAATGAAATGACTCAATTTGACAGACCCGCTCTGCTTGATTAACTAGAACAACAACTTTCCCCACTGAGCCTCAACAAGTGTGTGCGGTGTCGTAATGAGCTCTGACTATCACACTGATGGATTGAATTGACCTCATTCCAGCCCCAGACCATGTGTGTCTTCTTTTCTGTTGCCTTATATTTTCACGGGACATGGATTTTATTTTGTTTGTCCTTGATTCAATTGAATCCGTATCAAATTTACTGTGCTGTTACTATTTAGCTCCATAGATGGTTGATTTCTTTAAAATAAGTAAAGTTGATTTGATTTAGTCATTTCCTTGCCATACATTTTGTGAGCCTTCTCATCCTCAGCCTGCTTTGAGGTACACAGCTGTGGTAATATGGTAACTGAATGCACTTTAAGTGCAAAGCAATCCCTGATGCCTTAGGGGTTAATAGTGTTTTGTTTTGTTCTTGTGTTACAGTCTCTGGTGGAATGAGCGTAGCGTGTGTGTTGAAGAGGAAAGCTGTGCTCTGGCAGGATTCGTTCAGCCCCCACCTGAGACTGCCTCCCCCTGACAGGCCATTACCCAGCATGCCTGTGGTGCTGAGTGCTGCGGGCCACCCCCCCCAACCCGGCCCTTCTCCTCAGGCCCCTCCCCCTACGCAGGGAGCAGGGCGCTCTCAAGATGACGCCATGGTGGATTACTTCTTCCAGCGGCAACATGGCGACCAGCCCGGCTACAACAATTGCAAACACCGCTGGCCGACTGGTGAGAACATTCATGCAGACAACCAGGTGAGAACTGTGTAAAATTGACCAGGTAGATGCTTTTTTTTTTTTTAAAGAGGACCTATTTATAATATTTTACAAAGTCTTGATTTTGTTGTTAGGGTCCATGCTTTTTTGCTTGAAGGTGAAGACCCAACTATATGCATGTTTTGTAAGATTCCCCTAACTGGTAAACATATTTTATTAGATTGTCCTGGATTTAATACAAGTAGAATGCTTTTTTTATTAAGTTACCTCACTTAATGACTCATTTAGTAAGATTATGCCTGAAAAGATTTTGGATTTTTTATCATGTTAATTTAAAAAATCTTGAATAATGACTTGCTGGTTTTGTTTGTTTGGTTTTTATTGTATTTATTATTTGTATTTTTGTAATTTAATTAGAGATGCACCGATTACAATTTTCTAGGCCGATCCCGATTTTTCCTTGAGTTTGACCTGCCGATACCGATTTTAGCCGATTCCGATTTTATTTTTTTCAAACCACTTTACAGCACACACAAATATTTATTTTCTCTCTTTTCTTTAGTAGAACATTTTGCATAGAACATTTTTTTAACAGATAATCGCTATAAAATAGAACTATATAAATGACTCCTAGTGTGGGAAATTCACACACATCTAAAGTGCAGTGTTATGGAAGAACCATTTCCTTTTCACATCCAATATCCAATAAAAAAAAAAATGATATATTTAGCAAACTAAACTTCTGTATGAAAACAGGTAATGGCAATAAAATAATGTATAAATAACAAATAAAAATTCAATAAATATAGCCTTGCAGTATAAAGATATTTCTCTCTCTCTCTCTCTCTCTCTCTCTCTCTCTCTCTCTCTCTCTCTCTCTCTCTCTCTCTCTCTCTCTCTCTCTCTCTCTCTCTCTCTCTCTCTCACACACTCACACACTCACACACACACACACACACACACACACACACAGGCCTATTGCAATCACTTGTTGTATATCAATGGCAAGTTATATTTCTCAAGCAGTTCTTCTCTCATCTGACACATGTCCAGCCAAGCTAAACAGGACAAGTGGAGCATGTGCAGGGAAACAATTAAATAATAATAAAAACAAGTTTAAATGGGTAAATTTTCTATAAATATTTTTGAGTCTTCATTTTCTTTCTGACATAGCCTAGCTTACTTCAGTTCTTGTTAAAACACACCAGACATGCAAATTCTTTGCATTTTGGGCACTTTTTGGATGAAATCATATTTATTTTGTCCATCAAAAGTGTGCTTTCACTTAAATTGAGCTCAGCAAAAATAGATTAGGCGCCGAAACCCGCGCTTCACTGTTGCTCCCCGCGACGCTCCTGCTCGACGCTCACGCGCTGCTCCGGCTCTCGGTGTGAATGCACTCATTGATTAACATGCACGCCGAACAAAAAAAAAAAAAACGCGCTGCTCCCGCTTGTGGTGTGAAACGGCCGTAATTCACGAGGTTTCCTACATGTGCGCGTTCCGTGTGCACGTGTGATGCTGATGTCGCGCGATGTTAATCATGCGGCGCCCGAGTGCATTTGACCGGCATAAAATCGGATTATGTCAGACTGACCGGCCGGTCGCCGATCATGGCCGATCACGTGAAAACCGGCCGATTCCGGTCACCAGCCGATCAATCGGTGCATCTCTAAATTTAATTTTTGCCATAAATAGCCTTGGATGCTGACATGGCCCTAAATTAAACAATCTGTATCTGTTGTTAGGGTTTACTAGAATAAAACATTTTTCCCGTATTCCCCATTGTTACAGCTCCTCTCTTCCCAGTCACGCTCTGTTTAGTTCCTGTCTCTATGAAGCCCCTCCTTCTTAAAAGCACAGTGTGCTCTGATTGGTCGGCTGGACCAGTGTTTTGTGATTGGTCGACTGCTTCGAGTGTGTTTGGGAAATGTCCCGCCCCTTACCATAACCGCCAGTTTAAACGCGCTACTAACTCGCTCAATCAGCCCCCGCCCCTTTATTTTGCCATGTGCTTTGATTGGACGCCTGGAACAATCAGAATCAGCTAGAATTATTTAAATGAGGAATATTGTGATTCCCGGAAGAAAAATTCAAGAATGGAGGCGTTTCGGTACCTAAGTGGTTAATCTCATCAACGTCAGTGAAACGATAAGCATGCAGCATGATTGGCTGTGGCGGAAAAACACTAGTTTACGCGGCAGCCCAGAGACGTGGCTCGTCGCACGTGAGGCTGTTGTGTGTGTGTGTGTGTGTGTGTGTGTGTGTGTGTGTGTGTGCGCGCGTCCCAACACAGATAGATAGAAAATATGTGGAAATGATCCAAAGTGTACCTATGTGCCAGACTCAATGCCAGAAGCACGCGATGCAATATTTTCGACAAGATAATTGCTGCCAAGACCAACACGGTAAATCTGATAAGGCACTTGGAAGCGCACAGAATACACTTGAGAGTAATGGTGTATTCACACCGAACGCGAATAGAGCGTCAAATACGCGTATATCGCGTCTAGTTAGACGCTTGAATCTTCCGCTCGAGTTCAAATTTTTCAACTTGCGCGGAAGACGTTCGCGGCAAACGCGCGCGTCATTCACAACGCCCTTAATGATGCGTCTATTTGCGTCTTTGCATTGACTTTGTATGTAATCTACTTGCGCAAATAATTAAGTGTAACCGGGTTACACTTCGGTAAACTTGACAATAATAATTGGGAATGTGCTAATTAGACTGGAGGGAGAGCATAGGCGTCTTTCGAGCTGTTGTGATCTTTTTGGCGCTCTGATGATGCAGTCACTCAGATCGCTGTGAATCGATCACCTGTTCCGCTTTACAGCACGACAAAAATCATGAATGAACTCAGGGCTCGACATTAACGCTTGGACAAGTGAAAGATAATTTTACTTGCCCGACCGGACAAGTTACTTAATTTTAGTGACAAAAAATAACCAGGGAAGCATCGAAACGCAAGAATGAATGTGATTTTATTACATTCAATGTAAACAGCGATTGATAATGGGTTGTGTATTTCTGGTAACAACGTCGCGTTGAGGCTCTTTGTTAGAGATGCATTCGTGGAGAAATCAAAACAACTGAGTGAAACAGCACACAGAAAACTCACAGAAGAAATGTACTGAGGTAAAAATTTAAATAGTTGTTACGTTAAACTAAATCATATGTTATAAATAAAACAACAAAGGGAGCTGTTTTGCTGAATATTATTATCGCGATTGAAAATGTTACATTGAACTTATAGTTCAATAAACAAGTAGCGTAGTTAATATTTATTATTAAGCTACTTACATTTTAGACACAAACAATATCAACTGTTTTTGTTCTATTTCACAGACGCAATGAATTGTTCCACAGGAAAGCAACAGCAGCGCGGTGTTTTGTAACAGAATGATTCAGCGTTTTGAACGAATCTTTTGTATGAATGACTCCATGACTCACTAATTAAGACGGTCCATAGCCGCCACCTATTGGCGGTTTCGTTTCATGTTTAAGTATTGCATTTTTTAAATTTGTATATTCAAACATTCATTTAAAACATCAATCTAATAACATTATTTATCGCAGTTGTAATTTTGCAGTGCGAATTATTTAATTTGATGGGTAACAAAATTGCCCAAATCCCCCCCCCCCCCCCCCCCCCCCCCCCAGAGGTGACAGTGTAATGCATTTTAGTTAATTTTCATTCAGTTTGATTGTTAAACAAGGCTTTAAGTTAAGGCAGAAACAATGAGCTCATTGAAGTAAAGAATACATGTTGTCAAATGATTAGGAAACATAGAAAACTTTAGCATTGGTGCTTTTTTACATACTCAAAATATGAGTGTAAAAAAAGTCAACAAACTGAAAAAATTAAAATTAGGTAATGTTATATTGTTAAAACTGGTATCGAAAAAAGTATCGTTCAGGAACCGGTATCGAAGTCAAAGTATCGGTATCGAACATTTTGTTACAATACCCAGCCCTAACGGTCAGAGCCGGTCTTTGAACATTCGAGCGCAAGTTGACTGAGCGCCTGCAACCCGAGGTAGATGCACGTATGAATATCTATATCTGCAATAGACTTCAGCAGATGATTTTGCTAAACTAACACAATACAACAAGATGAAGGCGGCAGCTAACGAAACATTAAAAAGTTACCATAGAAAAAGAAAAAAAAACTCAGTTGATACATAATAAAAACACAAGCCGACACATTCTCACCTGTGAAAGGATATCCCATTTCTTCGGGACATCCCGTTTCTTCTCAGTGGTTTCACAACCAGAAGCTGCGCAGTGTTGTGGCATCATTGATTCTTACTGTGAGTGAAACGCGCTGACTGTTCCAAGATGGCGCGTGTGTGGCATCTACATATACACATCTACTGTTTCAGGGAGTTCAGAAACAGTGACACTGATATAGAGAATAACTCCCTTTGAGTGACTTTGTAACTTTGCAGAGCTTCTTCATTCTCAAACAGCAACATTATACACTTAAGAAAGTTGAACATGCAAAAAACATAATAGGTCCTCTTTAATGGTATAAAATTGAATCTTATAATAATTGTGTAATTTTTCACACAGGTACGATCAATGGATGAGCTTAACCATGACTTCCAGGCACTTGCGCTGGAGGGCCGAGCCATGGGAGAGGTGAGAGTCCTTACCTTCCTCATCATCTTCTTAATACTTAATTTCTCATTCTTATGTATTAATGTATTTAATGCCTGATGTTCCCGCTCTGCAGCAGCTCCTAACTGGGAAGAAGTTCTGGGAAACTGATGATTCAGGGAAAGATGGACCAAAAGGGATCTTTCTGGACCAGTGGAGAGACAGTGCTTGGGGAACCTCTGGTATGTGTGTGTGCAGATGGCATGGTTGTATTGTACATATTTAGTTTTTTTCTCTCTAATGTCCCTTTTTTTCTTTCTGTAGATCACTCAGTATCCCAGCCAATCATGGTGCAGCGCCGACCAGGTCAGGGTTTCCATCCCGTGGGAGAGGCGGGATCTGTGCTGTCGCCCCGTTCTGAGAGCGGTGGATTAGGCGTGTCTATGGTGGAGTACGTTCTTAGCTCCTCCCCTGCTGAGAAAATGGACTCGTGTTTGCGCAAAGGAGCATTTGTGAGTCTTGATTATTAATCTTTTATCATCAAAACATTCTTATTTGTTTTTATTAAGATTAGAAATGGTTCACACACAAAGCTGAAAATTCATTATTTGTGATCCTCGTGTTTTCCAAAGTCATGGTTTTGGAAGGACATGAGGGCGAGTAGATGAAGACAGTTTTTTTGGATGAACTGTTCCTTTAGCACCTGAAGTCCTTGTCATTTTTACTTCAATTTCATTCTGTTTCTTTTAGGGTCCAAGAGACTCGGAGGCTGATGACCCTGAGAAAAGGGTGGAACAAAAACCCAAAACAACATTTGATCCGGAGCGGAAGGAACTGAAAGAGACGGAGCCAGATGTTTTGGATAACCCCAATGGACTGCCCAATCAGAATGGACTTGATGTGGATGTTAAGGATTTTAGGTATGCACCATCAAAAAAGTATAATAAATGAACTACTGCTCAATGTTAAAAAAAAAAAAAATGTTGTTTTTATTCCGCAAGAATGCATCAAATTGATCAAATGTGACAGTAAAGATATTGGTAATGTTACAAATGATTAAAATGATTTCTGAAGGACCATGTTATGCTGAAAATTCAGCTTTGATCTTAGCTGATCAATTTTTTATCTTTGATCTTGAATTAAGAATTAATTACATTTGAAAATATATTCAAGTAGAAAAGTTCTAAAAAAAAAAAAAAAAATTTTTGGTCAGATAAATGCAGGCTTGTTTGAGCATAAGAGATAGAGCCCTGCACGGGCCTCAAATCTAGGCCCTGGCCCGAGACGCTCAGGCCCTAGCCCGGCCCGTGTCCGACAGCTCATCAGAATGATCAGCCCGAGTCCGACCCGTTAAAAAAAAGAAAGAAAAAAAAAAGATATGCAGCCTGCTCTATGTTGCAGTCAGTAAAACAGATACGTTTTGTTCTCAATGGCAAAGTATTTACCGGTAAGTTTATTTTCATTTCTTTATAAAGTTCATTTAGAAAATTTTTTTTTTTTTTTTTTTATGACGACCAAGCAGCCGACAGTGAGTTAAACATGTTTGATCCATTTATAGCCTCTCAAATCAACACTTTACTTGGCTACAATAAAATCAATATATATATAAAACAACTTAAGCATATCACACAGACAGTTAACGTTTGTTTAAACGTTTATTGTCATTTTTGAAAAGCTGAGGCAAACTGCTCTGCTGCTCAGTCGCAACAGCGCTCGCAAACTAAATGAGTTTATACAATACAATACAGAGAATGCAATCTAAACAAATCAAATAAATTACATTAAAAACAAACATGCAGGTTCTCTTACCTCAAAAATCAAGTCTTCACTACAGAACATGGCCATTCTTATTTCCAATAGTTTCCAACAGACTCATGAAGATAAAGTCCAATCAAACAAAAAACAACCTCCTAACATGGCTAAGAACAGTCTCAGAGCATCGTGAAGAAAAAGCACAGCATCCACAGTGGAAGGTTTTAATCCAGTCGTACTTTTTCCAGCTGCGCTGAAGATACGCTCGCTACCGGGACACTAAACACAGAACGAGCCGGTCGCGCGAATCTCAGATCGCGCCGCGGGGAAACCTGTGTGCGTGTGCGTGAGCAGACTGTCATGTGTCAGTCATGTCAGTGTGATAGGTTATAAAACGTCTTTCTACGTTTGCTTTTCAATCGTCGTCATCTCATATTTTATTTTAATTAATGTCTAAAATAGGCTATAAAAAAAGATAAGCCTAAAACAGGCCCGAGGCCCAGCCCGAGTGTGAACTATGACTTGAAAATTGGCCCGAAGCCCGGCCCTAGAAGCGTAAATAAATCGGGGCCCGTCGGGCTCGTGCTGAAATGCAGGCCTCTAATAAGAGACTCCTTTAAAAAATATTAAATCTTACTGACCACAAACCTTGGAAAGGTAATGTTTATCCTCCCTCAGTTCCCTTTGTGGGGCTTTCCCTATGTATTGTGGAAGAAATTTAATATGTTCTTCAGTTGGCATTTAATTATATTTATAGAATCTTAGAAATATTATGGTAATTAGATTTATATTGTAGTGTTTATACATATCCTTATGAATATATTAGGGGTGTAACGATACACGTATTCGTATTGAACCGTTCGGTACGAGGCTTTTGGTTCGGTTTTCGGTACGCATTTTCAAACCGAACGGTTCGTTGGACCATTTTTCCTGCTGACCAAAATTTCGTTATTTCAAATGTAGGCGCGTCATGCGTGGCAAGCGCACTCATAATGTAAGAGACGCTGGCGAGACCACAACATTGCCCAACATCAAATGGCAAACGTAATGCAAGCGGAACGAAACTGAGCTACTCGTTATTGTGTGGTTGACGGACCGTTTGTCAGTTTGTTTGGACCAATGCAGCGTGAGCCGATCTTGATCATCAGCACTGTCACTACACAGCCAAATCAGTAAAGAAAACATATGAATTCGCCACTGAAGTAATAACATCGCTGCGAGATCTAGTGAGAAACAATCACATTTCTCCGTTATTAACGGAGCAAACAGCGCTGACGTGGAAACCAGAAAGAAACATTGTGCCATGAATGAACTATTCAGTGTCCACAGATCAGCAACATTCACCGTGGATTTACTGTAGTAACACTACTAACTGTAACCATGGGAGTTTGGCAGGAATAGTCGGCTATAATGCTTTCAAAGTAATATTCAGGGTTCGTACGGGTGCTTGAAATCCTTGAAAATGCTTGAATTTTGGATAAAATGCTTGAAAGTGCATGAAATTGTAACGGTTTCTTTCACAACAAATACCTATCTGACTGAATATTTCGTTTATTAAATGGCGAAATAAATCGTTTGCTGCGGCCCGAGCGTGATTTGTTCCCGGCGTCCCCCTCAGCGTTGGCCTGGTTTCACACTCAACTTGATTCTATCGAATCCTGGTGCGTTTGCGTGCATCTTACGTCATCACAAACGTGCACGACGCATGATAGAAAACAGAACGCGGGTCAATATATTGTGTTTTTTATTAATTTGGTGTTATTATGCGCAGCTGAGTGAACAACACAGGTTTACTGTGTATCGCATTTGGCTTTCTGCCAAACGCAGGAGACAGTGGACTTACAATAATTTGTTGGCCTGAGTCCACGCGCTATGTGTGTGTGCGAATACACTGCAGACTCACTCTCGCTCGTATCCAAGGTAAATCATCAACACTATCATCCCTTACATGTGTTTTATTTAACTAAATACATCATAATCAGCTAAAACGCTTGCGCGGGTCACTCTACTAAGTGCGCACCCGAGTCCGTGATTCTTTCACATTCACGCAAACCGCGGCACGGTTCGGGAGCAGCCGAACTCAGAGCACCTCCTCCAGGTAGTCTCGGATTCGGTACCTGAGGCAAAATTACTAAATATGCAGCGCGAATTATATATTTCTAACTCCAAACAATTGGCCACTGAACCAGCTGATAAAATCTTCATTTGATTCGATCCGTGATTACAACTTGACACTGAAATGAACCGATCGCATTTTACTGATGCAAAAGTAACTGATACTGATGCAAAAGACGCGCACGCACACACTGAGAGGGAGCGCGGTGTGTCAGTGTGTACCGGCTGTGGTAAAATATTAAATAATGACGCAGTTACAAGGTGTGTATAATTTAAACTGCTTAGTCAACATTAACAGTGGCTGCTGTTCTGTTTTCATACTGCTGCTCTCCTTCTAGTCACTTCTGAACTTGACACAACTGAACGTCTCTTGATTAAAGCTCCAGGTGACGGGTGGCCAGATATATCACAAAAAGAGCAAAACAAGCCCCTTAAAACCTGTTAAGCTTCAAGCCCATTTTTGAAAAATTCCCAGATATGGCATTCCCAAACTGAAACAGATACAGTTCATGAACCCTTTGTACTAAAAGCACAAGTAAGATCTCATTTGAAAGCTGACACCTGGAAGTTTATTGTAAATGTAGAATTAATTATTGTCATAATGAAAAAAAATAGTTATAAATAGCTTCAAAGTTTTGTAAAGTTATTATACATTTATTTTTATGAAACATCTTCATGAAAATAAAATTGAAGTTGGCCCTGGAGCAATCTAGAAATGCACTGCAGCTAAAGCCACATGTCTGGCCATGTTATATTTAAAATCTGAAGATAAGTCTAAAACTCTGTATTTAGTTCAATGTTTTTCAAGATCATGTCATATGACTTTATTTTGATTAGACTGGTGTTTATTGTCATCTTATAAGCATCTATTCAGTCTATTGCCTCTATTGTTTTGTGATGCAAAAACGAGCCCCATTCAGTCTCAGTCTCCCCTGCACATATTCACACCTCTCCAGCCTGTTTATTGCTCTAAATATGCTTTTCTTTTGTCTGCATTATAATCACTAACGACTAGCAATTCACACTGTTTCAATCCCTCATTTATTTTATAAAAGTTCTCACTTCACAGTGAAACTGTATCAAATGCCCTTTTTGAAAAACGAAACAGTTCAGTAAGCATTCTTATTTAGAAAAAAATCATAAAAATTACACCGAAGTTAGGTAGCAGGTGCTCAGTACTAGCTAGCATGTTAGCTTAGCACACCATCAATACACGACAATTTATGAGAATAAAACTATGTTTGTGCTCAACTTACTTTATAGCGCAAGTCGAGTGTTTTAAATAACTTTCTGTAATCTGATTTGGCTTCAGATAAAAAAATCAGATAGAAAATATATTATTTTATTGTATTCTGCACAATTTGAAAGTCTATTTCGATTAGCATTACATTATACATATAATCTATTATTATGAAAATACCTGACATGACTCGAAGAACACAGGTAAATCAAATATCATTGCAATCATGTTTATTGTCTTCAAAACATCTTTATCTGCACTTTACAGCGATCTCGGATAGCTTTGTTGTGCCAGGACTTCCTGAATGTCACATGATTGTAGTTCTTCTTCATGTGATCCATATATGGACTTTACTGTTCAAACAGCGCCCCAGACCGTTAGTATGAATTGATAACACAGTACATCAGAGTATACAGCGCTCAAAATGATTACATCGACGCATTTGGGTATAAATTCAATAAATATTATTCCTGTCTATAGAAGTCTGATGTAAACCTATGAGAATCTATCAATATTTCTCCAAATCTGCACATGTTTGAGCTAAAAGCCCTGAGGGACGTTGTTTTGTCAAGAGCTGTCATGACGATCGCACGGGAGTTTTTTTCTGAATGAGATCGGCTGACGCTCATAATTCATATTAAAGGTAACGACTCATTTTTTAATTTCATAACTCCTGACACAAATTAAGACATAACTGTCACTATAAGTTTCACAGAATACAATAGTGGTCAAATACTGAAACTTGAGTCTTATATCTTTTTAATGATGTATAGTTTGTCAAGGTAATAACATTAAATCTGATAGTAACTTTGAACTATTTAAAAAAAAAACCGCTTCAGTGCGCCCGCGCTCTGGTGAAGCTTAACAGGTTAAAAAACGCAGTATAATAAGCAGACATGGCAAAAAATGTACCGGGGAACACATTTAAACATAATAGTATTGCTAATATTATCCTACCAAATTAAAAGGAAGTTACTAATTTATTATGAATAGAATAGTTCAAAATAAAATATTTAGATATTATAAACTGATTGATGAGGTAAAGCAATAACATGAGATTGAAAAATGTATTCAGCAACACTTTATTTAAAGTTTAATTGCACCTATGAGTTGTATTTAATATCAGTCAGTTGGGGGAAGTTCTTCTAAAAGTTGATGTGTGTTTTGTTCACTATATTTAGCTATCAAAATAGTTTACCAAATAAATTATTTGCCAAATAAAAGTCAAACAAGGAGAAAAACTTTTCATTTCTAAAGTATTTGGGTTTATTTAGTATACAAAGCAAACCTGTGTTTTGCTTCAATTTCTGATCCTTCTGCTATTACGAGACACAATTTTGGCTGTTCATTGCATATTATCTCTTTTAATGTGGAAAAAACGCTAAATAATAATTTTTACTATGTATTTGTATGTAATTTATGGTGGATAAGCTGCTGGAAAAAGCTTTAAAATGGACCTTGAAAGTGCATGAAAAGTGCTTGAATTTGACCTTGGAAAAGGTGTACGAACCCTGAATATTACATCGGTTTTATTTTGACATTATGAATACAAATGCTACCCTCAAATGTTAATCTGAACTAAAATAAACCTTTGTTTATAATTTACTACAATATTACATTTCATTTTGTCCAAGGAGTTGTTTTGTTTTATATGCTCCTAAGAAAAGTCAAGTATAGCTCCATCATTGCTCAAACTAAGAAAATATCATACTTTATGATGTTAATTTAAAAAAAATATATAATTAAAAAAAATTAAATCAAGGAAAATTCGCTGGCATTTCTTTCTTTTTGCTGTATCGAAAACGTACCGAACCGTGACACAAGTGTATCGTATCCAACCGAACCGTGAATTTTGTGAACCGTTACACCCCTAGAATATATGTATGTGTATTAGGGGTGGAACGGTACACAGAAGTCACGGTTCGGTTCATACCTCGGTTCAGACATCACGGTTCGGTACGATTTCGGTACAATGGAGGGAAAAGCAAAACAAAAATGCAGAAGGCATTGTATTTTTTAAATAAGTTTTATTATATAAAGGCATAGAACCAGTTTATTTGTAGTGCACTGACAATAGTTTTATATAATTAGTTTATTAATTAAATTAATGAAAAGACAAAAAGACCTTGCGATATGTTTGGTAATTGTACCTGAATTAATTTAAAATGAATTTGCTATATTTCAGATCAATATATTTGTTTTCCTTAATTTTAATTAACATTATTAATTAACAATGTAACATTATTCTCATCTGAATTATAAATAATTGATTTCTGTTAAAATAATACTACCATTAAAAACACATTCGATTTTCTTTTTTAATCAATGTAGAATGTGTAAGATTAGTGCTCCGAGGACAAGAAATGAAAACCAATGCGATATGACGAATGTCCAAAAGATGGGACCCACAGACTGTTTTGAAATAGAGTCGGATAAATATGTTTTTCTTTTAAAACAGTGTGTGTGATTTTGGTTGAGTGACAGTTGTAGGTTACAGTGTGCACAATGTTGTGTTTTATTGCGAGTGTACACAAATAGAAGTAAACACTTTATGTTTCCACTGTTCGGTTGCGCGTCTCTCTCTCTCTCTCTCTCTCTCTCTCTCTCTCTCTCTCTCTCTCTCTCTCTCTCTCTCTCACACACACACACAGTTCGATCTCGCCTCTCTCTCTCGCGCGCGCGCGCGCACACACACACGCACACACACGCACACACACACTCCAGCATTGCATTGACATCGCAGCCTGTTCATTATGCGGTCACACCAAACGCGAATAGAGCGTCAAATTCGCGTCTAGTTCGACGCTAGTCCAAAGCGAATAGAACGCGCGTATAAAGCCAACGTTTGAAGTGAACGCGCGTTCAGAGCTAAGCCGATGGTACAGATTATGTGTCCCTAAAGAACCCGCGTATCTAACAGTAGTTCCGCATTACATTAATTAATTTGCACGTGAGTTTTATTTATTTTTATACCGTGTATTCTACGTGTAAATTCGTGCACCGAACCGTGACGCCCGTACCGTTTCGGTTCGATACGAATACATGCACCGTTCCACCCCTAATGTGTATGTCCTTGTATTGTCCAATTGTTACACGTTTGTCTCTTATTCAGTGTTAGAAAATTGTTTGCCACCACAGTATACTTTCAGTATTTCTAAAATGTATTAAATGCATAACACTCTTGTTTCTTCCTCAGTCGTACTCCTGGTAACTGCCCTCCGACTGGTCCAGAGGTGGAATTGGGTGGACCAGAAATGGTTGGAGGTGCAGGGCCAAAACCAGCAGAGGAGTTTTCAAATGTTGAAACCCAAAATGTGACCCTGGACCCCATGGAATCTGTTTCTATGGAGACTTTGCAGTTTGATTACACTGGAGGCCAGCTGCCTCTCGACTCCACAGCTGCTACCGTCAGCCTGTTCGACTACAACTCCCCTCAACAGGTGAATATCTGATGCTGCTAGCACTTTCAACTCTCAAGACTGTAATTAGAAGAGTATAATAATAATAATAATAATGTGTGCATTTATAAATATTTGTGTTGTTGCTATCAAAGGCCGCACATGTCAAGGCTAACTTTGGAAAACTTTTGTTTGAAGTAATGTGCCACAATACCGTTTAGCTTCTTTGGAAGTTATTCTGGAAAAGTAATTATTAGTCACATTTGCATATGCTTCTGAAGCCTTTGCATATATGACTATAAACAAAAGCAAATGTTTAATGTCTGATAAAAGCTTCATGTATTGCAGCTGTTCCAGAGACCCAGCGCTCTGGCAGTGCAGCAGCTCACGGCGGCCCAGCAGCAGCAGTACGCGCTCGCCGCAGCTCAACAGCAACACATCGGTGAGTTTCACCGTAGTTCTGAGTGTCAAGATGACTTAAAGGTGCAGTGAGCAATTTATGAGGAGCACTGTTGACGTTTGAAATCAACCCTACTTAAAAGAAACACCCCCCCCCCTTAATTGCTCCGACCATAAAATAACAAACAGGCTAACAACTAACAGCTGGCACATCAGACAGCAAGTACGGATGAACCAGCTCTGATTTAACAACAACAGCATATTTTGGTTCTGTGAAAAAACAATATTATTCTCGTATTAAGCTGATAAAGCAACCTCTGCATGTTTTTTTTTCTCCTATTTACACAGCTATGCACAAACACTTTTTTTTTCAGCACACACACACACACACACACACACAATCTAGCAGATATTCACAAAATTGTTTGTTTGGGTGTGGATTTAAATTTTCACAGCGTTTCTCAGAAATCACTTACTGCACTTTTAATGGACAAAAGTGTCAGGTGATTTATTTAACTTGGTTTCTCATTGGTTGTGTGTTAGGTTTGGCCCAAGCTGCATTCGTACAGAATCCGTACATCATTAGCACTGCTCCTCCCGGCACTGATCCGTACGCCGCCGGCCTCGCTGCTGCCGCCACTCTAGGTGAGAGATCATGCTTACGTTTAAGATGGATATGTATCATGTTGGTTATTATTATTAAAGTTAAAAATGATTATGTAAATATAAAGTATGTTGATGAGTCCAGTCGGCATCACTTTGGGGTTCTTATCACTGACTACATTATTCTATTGAAGTGCTGCTTCTTCCCAAATAAATAAATACATAGATATATTACAACATGGAAAATAATTAGCCTAGCAACTAGGGATGCTCATATTGACCGTTTAACCGTTAACCGAAAGTAAAAAATTTGACCGATTAATACCATCAGTTAAACGGTTTAACAGTTAAAATGTTTGTTTTTTTGGGTAGGTTTTTTTTTTTTTTTTGCTGCATGGTTTAAAAAAAAATACTAAAAAAAAAATACCATATCGCCTATATTTGTAACTCACGGGGCGCGGCGACACGCGCAACCAAACACGCCTACAGACATATTTCACTGAGCAAGCAAACTGAAGCGAGCGAAAAGAAGTGCTGTGTGAGACGAAGTTACTTGCAAAATCTGCTACACGGTATTAAAATACAGCAGCAGTTACAAGTCCAATGCAATATCACTTGCGAAACAAACAAGCTGGCCACTCTAGCGAGACGTTATCTCTGTGTTCCCGGGACATCTGTGCCATCGGATCATGTGTTTTCTGTCGCCGGTCGAACTCAACCGGCTGCGCTCCAGACTAACCCCACATCATGTATACATGTTACTTTTTTTAAATAAGAGCTAGACTGTGTGGACTGAGGAAAGCCTGCTATTTTTATTTGACAAAAAAACTAAGTCTGGAGGAAAAAAAATTTGCGATTTTTTTAAAGCTTCAAACGGATTCAGCGATTTCTTTTTGTCATCTTAATTTGTTAATTATTTTAAGTAAAAAAAAATATTTAGTGTGGGCTTATTTTATGTTTTTTTATTTATATTATTTTATTCTGTTTTTCGCTGTTGTCACTGTCAAGTGCGTGAACATTTGATGTGAATCCGGGTTCTGTTGTTGATCTGTTCTGCTGTTTGCACGTTAAAATAAACCTGTGAAAAAAAATGGTTTGTATTTTTAACGGGTCACAGACACTCGTCAATTTTACTTTTATTTAATTCAATAGGCTACTATAATCTAGTGTTGTCACGGTACCAAAATATCAGTATTCGGTACCAATACCAGTGAAAATCCACGGTTCTCGGTACCAATTTCGGTACCAAAGCTTAATTTAGATTAAATTTACACATATTAAAGTGTATATCACGGTTACAAAGATGGAAACTGTAGTATTAAAAACAATTTACAATAAGATTCTATTTGTTAGATAACATTAGATAAAATTACCTAACAATAAACAACAGTTATATAGTGTAGCAATTATTCTCCATGGGGTTAACTTAGAAATGTACTAATATATTTTTTAAATCAAAAGTTTTATCTGTTAACATTATTTAATGCACAATGAATGAAGTGAACAAACATGAACAATCAAGTGTTTGTATTAAATGACATTCAAAAACATTAACTAATGTTGTAAAAATATATTGTTCACTCAATGTGTTGATGTTGCATTAAGTAATATTAATGAATGGTGTCTTATTGTAGTGTTACCAAACAATACAGGAGATAAAACATGTTTTATTTGACTTAACTGTACTTTTATTTAATCCAAAAATGTCACTCTTGCCTGTCTTCAAAGCTTGAGAACCCTGTAGCTGATTTCTAATGCAAGGGCTAGAAATCAGTTAATTCTGATACTTCCTCGTCATCATGGAGAGCGCATCGCACCGCTTTCTCCTTTCCACAAGCGCTTGCTCTCCCGTGACTCCGCTATGCAACCATGAACAGCGGCGAGCCTGGAAAGACGAGCTCGCACGTCTCTTTTATTATGAGCGCGCTTGCCGCGCGCCTACATTTGAAATTTGCACGCGCAAAAAAAACGCGCTATATAAACGTGTGAACGGCCCTTTATGGCAACGTGACATTAGCCTAATTCAAAATATTTCCATATGTGGCTCTTTCCTCCTTTCTTGTCAACAAGTGGATTCAGAGCCACCGCATTAGCAGCGCCGGTCGCCGTGTCTCAGAGTGTTTTTATGAAGAGTACGCACCTCTGCATCTTTCCGACAGCGCATCAAGAACCGGATTAACCCGGTACTCGGTACCTAGAAAAGCTGGGACCGTAACCGTTTAATTTTTTTAGTACCGACTTGGTACCGAAGTACCGAGTTTTTTGACAACACTACTATAATCTTATCAGTTAACGGTTAATACTCGGATAACGAGTGGCGGTTGTCGGTCAGGAAAATTAACTGAAATGAGCATCCCTACTAGCAACATGAAAAAACACTAACAATATTAATTTATATTCTACAATTGACCAACTAGAATTAATTGTTCTAGAGGGCTATGTAATGTGATGCATCTTTGTGGAATAAAGGTATTGTTTTTTTTTAAAGAATCATACTGACCCCAAACCTTTGAATGCACATTAAATGTGGACCCACCCAATCTTCATTATGCAAATATACAAATGCGTTGAATGTGGCATAATAATGAAAGTGTCCATGTGCGGCAGGTTTCTTTGTACTTGAACGTTGACAGTATTTGAATGCCATACTCGCTGTGGCAGGAGCGGTCTGTTGCTCACAGTCTGGAGTGGATAAGAAGTGTTGCTCATGATGGCTGATAGTTTGGACGGCGTCCTCCAGAGGATTGAGATTTAGCTCTAGGATTGAGGCAGTCTGCTTGACTAAGCCACGCACACAAACACACACACCTGCTTTGATGCTCCTGAAGCAGAGTACAAAGGCAGAGGAAATGGCTGCCGACTCGAGTCCCGTGTAAATCAAAGCCCCTGAGCCTCCTCTGAAAACAGTGTGCTTTGGCCCTTCATCTGAGCAATGACGTGTGTGTGTGTCTTTCAGGTCCAGCGGTAATGCCCCCTCAGTACTATGGTGTGACTCCATGGGGTGTGTATCCTGCCAACCTATTCCAGCAGCAAGCCGCCACCCCCTCCAACTCGGCCAACCAGCAGTCAGCGGCACAGAACCAACAGAACCAACAACAGGTAAGAGTTTAGCCAACCAGAGCACTTGAACTGGATAAATTGAGAATCGCAATTTAAAATGATTCTCCCATGATTCAGAACTGACGACTAAACAAAATAACATGTAATTTACTAGAGCTTCTGAAAGTGTTAATTGCTGCAGTCTATTTAAAAATATTTTATTAAAAAAATATCTATTTGAATGAATGATTCATTGGAGTCCATCATAAAGAGCTGTTTCATTACTGGATGAATCATCATTTTTGAACGAATCTCTTGAATGAGTGAATCAATGCCAATTCATTCAGTCACTTGTCGCCACCTACTGGTGTAATGATGTAATTGATACAATCGTTATTCGAAGCATCAAGTTACTTTTAAAAGGTGACTTACTCTAATTTGATCGCGACTGTAGACATCAGTGTTTATATGCGAACTATAAACTTTTCTCAGTGAATTATTGAATTAGCATAGAAATAATGATACTGTGTGGTTGAAAAGACTGTTTATGAAGCCGTTTCATATTTATACATGACAACCGCTCTCTCTGGGTCAGAACACAGATCTGAATGTTCGCTGTGATCGTACTTTGCAAAGGTTTAATAGACATAGCCGAATTGTTGTCATTTAGGAATAAGATTGCGTGGGTGTTTGAATTGTTTGCTATGTTAAGAAGTCGCAACACAAATACATTAAACTCATCAGCCAATCTTTGCCTTTTGTTTGCCCCAGGTGATGCGTGCAGGTGGAAACCAACGTCCTCTGACTCCCAGTCAAGGACAGCAGGGTCAGCAGACAGAGCAGCTCGTAGCAGCCGCAGCTGTGAACTCAGCCTTGGCTTTTGGACAGGGTCTGGCCGCAGGCGTACCCGGTAAGGGACTTGATACTTCTTTTTAAAGAGGTGTTCACACTGACAGTGATTTTCAAGATAAAGCGACTGAAGAAAGTTGTGTTTTGAGGTGACTGATGCGGTTGCCATTGTAACAAAATTGAGTAATGTTTAACCTTATGCAAATGGACAATACCAGGATCCTGATAATCATAGAAAACCAAGAAATACCAGGAAATAAAATAAAAATAAAAACATGTGATGGAAAGGAATTGTGAATATACACTACCATTAGAAATTTTTTATTTTTATTTTATTCAGCAGAAGCGATCTCTGGCATTAACAGTAAAAGGGACTGTAAAGAGATTCAAAAAAAACATTTCTATTTCAAATATATGTGCTTTTGAACTTTCTATTCATCAAAGATTCCTGAACAATGTATCGGTTTCCCAAAATAAAATAAAAGTATGCAGCACAAATGTTTTATAGAGTGATAATAAGAAATGATTGTTGAGCAGCAAATCAGCATATTAGAAGGATTTCTGAAGGATCATGTGACACTGAAGACTGGAGTAATGATGCTGAAAATTCAGTTTTGTCATCACATTAAAAATCGTACCAGCCCCAAATTTTTTAATGTAGAAAGTATTATTTTATTAAAATAAGATATTTCATTAGCTAAAAATGGCTAAAATCCTTAAACCAATCATTGATGACTGTGAAAAGTCATGGGGATTCATTGGTCAAAAGTGTGGAAAGCCTGGACTGTCAGTTGAAATCTTAGTTGGTGTCCCAACAAGAATGTTGTATCCACCACTATCAACCAACAGTACAGCGACTTGTCAATCTTCAGCACAGGGGCGGACTGGGACCAAAAAGTGGCCCTGGACTTTCTGGCCCACAGCAGCCCACATCATAACAAATTGGCCCATTAAAGGTGCTCTAAGCGATGTGACACGTTTTTTAGGCCAAAACATTTTTTGTCACATACAGCAAACATCTCACTATCCGCTGGCTGCCTGTCCCCTGAACACACTGTAAAAAAAAATGCGGTCTCTGTAGGCAGCCCAGGCTCCACAAACAGCAACAAAAACAAACTGGGCCAACCCGCTCCACGAAAAACAAACAAACGGTGTTCCAGCCTGGGGGCGGGGTTAGTGCGCGTACATGGGGGGTGTGGAGGAGAGAAGCATGAAGAGGGAAGTTAGAATTTTAACTCTTTAAGTTTGATATGGCCGACACACAACCAAAGAGACGACGTTCTGATGAACAGATTGCAAAAATACAAAGAAGGGGAAAAGGAGAAGGAACGCATGCCCGAATTTACACTGGAAAAGCCTTTGAAAGGTGGTGAGAACTCTGCCGGCAGAAGGGCTTCCAATCCGACATTCAGGGAACGTTAGCTCTGTTTTTGCTGGACAGGGTAAATCCAGTTTGGTTTTTCTAAACGGACTTTCATGTTCGCCTAACAAACACAATTATATCCTTGTGTTTGTTAGGCGAACATGAAAGTCCATTTAGAAAAAACAAACTGGATTTACCCTGTCCAGCAAGCTGTTTAGCTAGAACAATGCAGTCAGCGCTAACTTTGGTGAATACAACATATGGGTTTCTAGCAGCTAGCTATCAATCTCTATTGTAAATAATCAAGCAAACTCACAGTAGGGCGACAGTTTGTGTGAATGATTGTTTTCACCAACTACTTATCATGAAATTGAATGTTCATTCATAGCCTATTGACAACTTTGACTAAATTTGAAGCTAACGTTATCTTGCTATTATTGCGTCCTGGTATGGGAGCTAAAGTTATAACCTCAGGTGGCGAAACGTTTTATCGTGTTTTTCTGGTAATGTTTCTATTTTTTTTTTTGCATTATATGAAAGCATTTATCTAACTTGGCGACATTAGCAGGATTGATATTCAAAACGGTAAGCTCGCACTGCTTTGTTTACGGTTTGTGTATCTGCAGCGGACAGCGTCGGTTTCCCTTTTTGAATGACGAATATAGACGAATATATCTGCAGAAATAGACAGTTGTCTCATTTAGACCCAGGCGCAGAACGCGCATTATAGCTAACAGTCGGCTGTAGTTCTCTCGGTATGTTCAAGTGCAGCTTTTTTCCCGCGACGCGAGGGAGTCGGCTTTCATCTGTGCGGCTTGGTTTGTTTCCAGGATGTGAAAGAGGGCGTGTTTCAAGATACGCAATGGAGTAGACCAAACTAATTAACAGGGAGGGAGGGCAATACACTCACATGCACACGAAACGCACTCCTTGTCGGCCGCGCCCGCGCGATTGATTCCCTCATCCATTTGCGTAGAAATGTAATATTATGATTTCCGTCATTGTTTTATATATATATATTTTTATATATATATTTGTGTACCGGGCCGGCCCACATTGGCCAGCGGCCCACCGGGAAAAGTCCCGGTGCTCCAGATGGCCAGTCCGCCCCTGCTTCAGCAGTTTAATCACTGTTAGTGTGAACAGGTCAAACTTCACAGTTAGCACAGTGTCTGATTAAGATGTGTCTGTGGTATTCCAGGTTATCCTATGTTGGCTCCGGCTGCGTATTATGACCAGACAGGAGCACTTGTGGTGAATACAGGTGCTCGTGGAGGACCAGTTCGACTTATGGCCCCTGCATCGGTTATCATCAGCCCATCAGCAGGTACGTGTTTGAAAATGACAAATCAAGCTCACACAGTCGACAGACCACCATTAAACACTCTCAGAATCTTGTCTTGTGTTTGAGTATCTCGTTCTGATCCAGAAAGGTGATCGTGCTTTTGCGGTAGTAGCGCCAAGACTCTGGAATAGCTTACCCTTGCATGTTAGGGTTTTTAAAGTACAACTTAAGACATGTGTTTGCCATGGCATATTCTTCTTTTTGATGATCATTTTTATTATTGTTTTTATTCCATTACTATTGTACTATTTTGTCTATTTTACAGAGGTGATGTAAAGTACATTGGTCAACGTGTTATTTTAATAGTGCTATACAAATAAAAGTGTCTTCACATTGATTTCACAGTGGCCGCTGCTGCCAGACCTTGCATTTTGTATTAAAACCTTAGATTTAAAGTTAGGGATGATTTTGGCCGATACCGATAATTTTTTTTATATTTGAATGCCGATAACCGATATATTGGCTGATACATCTAAATCCATATTTTATGTCATTTTTGAGAGCCTGATTACAAAAACAAAAGTTTCACCATTAAAATCCATGTCCCAGGCACACAATTATAATGTTCTTATTATAATTTTATGTAGCCAATATGACTGACTTAAGTGTTGCAGGGAACTGTATTTTTACTTTTTTGAAGTGATTCCAATCATATTTCAAGCAATTCAAAACCATCATGTTGAACAGTGCGCATCTGAAGCTGAGGGAAATAATGCATTATTTATCATTATTTAATTTTCTCATCTGACCGATAACAATAACATTAAAAATGAACCGATATCGGCTGATACCGATATGGTGGCTGATATATTGTGCATCCCTAATTTAAAGGAATAGCTCACCCAAAAATGAAAATTCGGTCTTTATTTACTTATCCTTAAATTGTTCTAAATCCATAAGACTTTTTCATCTTTGGAACACAAATTGAGATATTTTTAATATTCTCTCATCATTTTGTGATCAATGAATCAACATTTTCAAGCTTTAAAAGTACACAAAGACATTGTATAATGAATCCGTTCTGATTTTGCAGTGGCCGCTGCTGCCGCCTCGGCGGGTGGGGGTAATGGTGGTCTCGGTGGCGGAGCAAGCGGGCCGTTTCGTGCGTTGAGTTCTCAGCAGGGTCCCGGACAGCAAGGGAGCGGGGCGTTGGGAGGAAGCTCTTTTTACGGGAGTGGATCCCCAAGCTCCTCCTCACAGAGCTCCTCACTATTTTCACAAGGCTCTGCCCAACCGGGAAACACCTCACTTGGATTCAATGCCAACCCGTCGTCTTCTCTGGGAGCCACGCTTGGAGCAGCACTGGGGGGTTTTGGCACAGCAGGTATGTTATCTCAAGTTTCAAATACAGTATGTATTTAGTAGGTTATCTCATGTTTTGTTATGTTGAAAATAAAAATCGCTATAATAATTCTAGAGGGTTATTCCTCCTAGCGGCAAATCTACTTTAAAGTCAACATGAAATTAGAAATTACCCTAAAATTTCCCTGTCCAAATGAGAAAAAAAATAATGGGACAAAAAGAAAATCAAGAGACATTTAGAATAGATAAAAATAATTGTGATTAATCGCTAGTTAACTATGACATTAATGCGATTAAATATTTTAATCGTTTGACAGCACTAATATATATATATATATATATATATATATATATATATATATATATATATATATATTAGGGCTGTCAAACGATTAAAATATTTAATCGCGATTAATCGCATTAATGTCATAGTTAACTCACGATTAATCACAATTATTTTTATCTATTCTAAATGTCTCTTGATTTTCTTTTTGTCCCATTATTTTTTTTCTCATTTTAATGCTCTTATCAACATGGAAATGTGGATCGGCTTGCTTTGTGCAAAGAATTTTTATGGAGAACAACATTGACATACACTGTGTTCAATTTCACACTAACATTCTCACTTGGAGCAAACAATCTCTCAATGACATTGAGAGATTATTTGCTCCAAGTGAGAATGTTAGTGTGAAATTGAACACAGTGTATGCCAATGTTGTTTTCAATAATGTAACACTGTAACATCAATAAAAGGGTGAAAGAAATACTGACGAGGTCCTGATATTGACGAGGGGGCGGAGAATTCGCATCAGCTGTGTGTGTGTGTGTGTGTGTGTGTGTGTGTGTGTGCGTGTGTGTGCGTGTGCTTGGCCATCAAGTGGTATTTCAGACTGGACGCGCTGCGATGATGATAGCTCAGTTCACAACGACAAAACACACAGATCACTTTGGTCTTGTCAATGGAACTTTTTGCAACATTTTTTAAAAGTAAACTTTCCATTCAGAATCTTATTGGCATCCATTTCGCCGTCTCGCGCTCGTCATCCACTCAAAGCGCAACGTTAACCAACTATTTGGCCGGCTCGCAGACCCAAACGAGTGTGTGCGGCGCGCCTGTTGTTTTGTTTCCGGTCTAGCTAGATCCGCTTGCGCTTTGGTCGACGAAGCAACAAAATGTCCTCGCGCGGCGCAAGCCATTGAAATAAATGGGTTTCATAGCGCAGCGCCGAGTCCTGTTGCAAAAGCATGTGAAAAAAACTACAAAGTTTGCTAGGCCAAAAAGGCCGTGAATCGCGCGATAAAAAAAATTGACGCCGTTAAAATGGGTTTGCGTTAACGCCGTTAATAACGCGTTTAGTGCTGTCAAACGAGTACAATATTTAATCGCATTAATGTCATAGTTAACTAGCGATTAATCGCACATTTTTATCTATTCTAAATGTCTCTTGATTTCTTTTTGTCCCATTTTTTTTTTTCTCATTTTAATGCTCTTATCAACATGGAAAAGTGGATCGGCTTGCTTTGTGCAAATGTTTTTTATTGAAAACAACATTGGCATATACTGTGTTCAATTTCACACTAACATTCTCACATGGAGCAAATAATCTCTCAATGTAACACCGTCCATTAATAAAAGGGTGAAAGAAATACTGACGAGGTCCTGATATTGACGAGGGGGCGGAGAATTCGCATCAGCTGTGTGTGTGTGTGTGTGTGTGTGTGTGTGCTTGGCCATCAAGTGGTATTTCAGACTGGACGCGCTGCGATGATGATAGCTCAGTTCACAACGACAAAACACACAGATCACTTTGGTCTTGTCAATGGGACCATTTGGCAACTTCTTAAAAGTAAACTTTCCATTCAAAATCTTATTGGGATTCATTTCGGCGTCTCGCGCTCGTCATCCACTCAAAACGTAACGTAAACCAACTATTTGGCCGGCTCGCAAGCCCAAACAAGTGTGTGCTAATGTTTAAATGTTTTAGATGGAATCAGATTTGGATTTAATCTGACTCCGGTTTCATTTTTGTATGTCCATTTTTTGTTTTGCAGTGGCTAATTCCAGTTCCAGTGGGTCACGTCGGGATTCTCTGACGGGTAGCTCTGATCTGTACAAGCGCACGCCCAGCAGCCTCACCCCTATTGGCCATGGGGGTTTCTACAATGGCCTCAGCTTTAGCTCCTCCCCTGGCCCAGTAGGCATGCCTCTTCCAAACCAAGGCCCCTCCCACTCTCTCACCCCGCCTCCCTCGCTCTCAACTCATGGATCTTCAAGCAGTCTTAACCTTGGTGAGTACATGAAGGAATGAGATATATATATATATATATATATATATACCTCATTCCTTCATATTACGCTTTCATATGTAAGCATATCCTAAAGCGCTTTACAACCATATCAGGGAATCTCTCCTCAACCACCAGTTGCAGTTGCTCATTATTGTTTAAGGGGAGACACCCCAGGTGAATAGGGGGGGAAATGAACTAATAGATATCAGCATGAAACTTCCCCAGTTGGTTACTGACATTAAGACAAATATCTTTTGTATTACAAGTTTTTAGAATATTTATGTTTAAATATGCAAATTAGGTATTGTATCATTAAATACAATACCATATAATTTGCATATATTTTCAGAAGAGAAATCTGAACATTGGATAAAGCCAGATTCACAATTCTTGTTTCATTTTGTTAACATATTAGAGTCTAAGGTTTTTACAGAGGGGATTTTGAATTAGAGATGCACCGATTGATCGGCTGGTGACCGGAATTGGCCGATTTTCACGTGATCGGCGCAACATCAGCATCACACGTGCACACGGAACGCACATGTAGGAAACCTCGTGAATTAAGGCCGTTTCACACCGCAAACGTGAGCAGTGCGTATTATTTCCGCGTGCATGTTAATTAATGAGTGCATTCACACCGGGAGCCGCGCGTGAGCGTCGAGCAGGAGCAGAGGTGAAGCGCGGGTTTCGGCGCAGTGTCTATTTTTGCTGCACTGCTCACGCTCAATTAAAGTGCAAGCACACTTTTGACAAAATAAATATGATTTCACACAAAAGTGCCCAAAATGCACAGAATTTGCATGTCTGGTGTGTTTTAACAAGAACTGGAGTATATGTCAGAAAAGAAAATGAACTTTCTTTTTGAAATGAACATTTTTTTAGTTGGATATTGGATGTGAAAAGAAGGAAATGGTTCTTCCATAACACTGCGCTTTAGATGTGTGTGAATTTCCCACACCAGGAGTAATTTATATAGTCCTATTTTATAGCGATTACTGTTAAAAATGTTCTATGTAAAATGTTCTACTAAAGAAAAGAGAGAAAATAAATATTTGTGTGTGCTGTAAAGTGGTTAGAAAAAATTAAATCGGAATCGGCTAAAATCGGTATCGGCAGGTCAAACTCTGAAAAATCGGAATCGGCCTAGAAAATTGTAATCGGTGCATCTCTATTTTGAATATCTCTTTTTATCACTCAACAGCCATAAAAAAAATCGCCCCGTTTTTAGGTATAAAATGTTGTATAAATCAGAATCTGAATGATATATGAACAAACCCCTCTGTAAAAACCTTGAGAATATAGATAGGAATACAACTGGAAAGTTTGGTGTATGTAAGTGCTGCTGAAGTGGAGATTTCTGGCTCAGAGTATGAGAAAAAAACATTTTGAGAAAACGGCCTTTAAAGATTTGTATTGTAAAAATTCATACTTTATTAGTGGAAACGACTATTTACAGACGCAATATCTTATCAAATCATTAGCAACAACAATACAAACCACCTTAATCACATCAAAACTTATAACACAGCATGTATGGCCTTCAACTGAACAGAACCCCAGTAAAAAACTGTACACACACAAACGGTCCTGCTTGATAGGACACAGACAGTCAGACTGTTTTCGTCGCGTCGTACTTTCAACATTTTCAACTCCCGCGGAAATGTCAGAGCACGTCACGTGATGCATCTGAACGAATCGCGTTGTGAGAAATTGACATCAGCCAATGAGATTTCGCTTTTAGAGTTAAATGCCCCATTGTACTTTCACGATTGGTGGCTGATAAAAAAGGAAATGACCATATTTGGATCCGACAACATTGTACAGGAGAGAGAGAGGTATGTGTGATGACAGAGTGTAGACAGCGATCGCGGAGCAGTGTGTTGATTTAGAACGCCAACTTTTGTTGAATTTAGCGGAAATCTACAGACGTAAATAGACAGTGTAGTAAAATAAAGACCTAATTGTGTATTTTGGACTTTTTTTTTCACCACAAGTCTGAAAGAAGACATGTTATTGAAGACAAATAGCCCAAAATCTCAAACTTGACCAGTGAAAAAAAAAAAATAACTGTTGAAAAAATAAATAATAATAATTAATTATGTGTGTACATTTATATTTTTGTGCTGGAGTCAATATGAACTTTGAAAAAATCCTGTCAAATATTGGTAGAACTGCAGTCTTGTCAAATTCAGTGTTTCCTCTTTAATGGACCGCACTGGCCAAAATGGCTGCAACAGTGAATAAGTGGTCTATGGGACCCATGTTCTTTTATAATGAATACTGGGGACAGGAAAGTCTACTTACATTTATTTTCTAACCTCTCTGTGCTGTGAGAAAACTGCATTGATCATTTCTGACACACGTTCAATACAGCGAACGTTAAATCTGCGTTTGCGCTGCCGCTGACGGACTGAGAGCAGTTGTCATGTATAGATAAAAAAATTATACCGTGTAGCTGTTTCATGTCACAATAATTTAAATTATTGAAAGTACGATAATCATATCATTACATTGTTACACCCGTAGGTGCCGACAAGAGACTGTTCAAAAATATATGTCATTGAATTATTCAAGAGATTCGTTCCAAAACACTGATTCATCCAGTACTGAAACAAATGAAGTCTAACCCTAACCCACAGCATTGTCCAAATGCCCATTGTGTGGAGTATTCACTTAAACACAGTAGATTATGTCTTAAATAAACACACAGTTGGGTGAAAACCGTAAATTTAGTGTGTGCATTTAGTCTTAAAGTGACAGCAGCCTAATATACAATCTCTAGCATTTCTTACATTAAACTTTTACATACAGTAGTTTATTTATTTAACCCTTGACCCTTTTAAACATATTTAATGAATTGAATCTCCCTCTGGCGCCTCCCCCTCAGGTGGTCTGACCAATGGCAGTGGGCGTTTCATCTCGGCAGCTCCAGGAGCGGAGGCGAAGTACCGCAATGCCACCACAGGTTCGTCTCTCTTCAGTCCCAGCAGCCAGCTCTTCCCTTCCTCTCGGCTACGTTATGGGATGTCTGATGTGATGCCTTCGGGACGCAGCCGTCTCCTCGAGGACTTCAGAAACAACCGCTACCCCAACCTGCAGCTGAGAGAGATCGCAGGACACGTCATGGAGTTCTCCCAGGACCAGCATGGCTCCAGGTCTGCTACAGCTCACATGTTAGAAAGTCAGAACCCTTATATCAGCTTTTCGGCATGATATGATAAAAGTGGGAATAATAAATAAAAGGTGCGAAATATATATATAAAAAAAAAAACAATTTTGTTCAGGTTTATCCAGCTGAAATTGGAGAGAGCAAGTCCTGCAGAACGTCAGTTGGTCTTTAACGAGATACTTCAGGCGGCCTACCAGCTCATGGTTGATGTGTTTGGAAATTACGTCATCCAGAAGTTCTTTGAGGTAATACTGACTTCTTTTGTTGATTAATGCATTGTTTTAGTATCTAATGAACTGTGTGGTTTAACATGAGGACAGAGAGGTTGCCGGTTCAGATTGGAACCTGATTTGGTACCACATTAAGGGCCTGTTTACACCTGGCCACTTCATGCGTTTTCTGTGATTGGATAGCTATGAGGTGTAAATGCCCTTAATGCTCCGAAATGCGTTCGAGACGGATTTGAATCCGATCGCTCAAACCACATCAGGAGGGGGTCTGGGCCGCATTCCAGACGAAACTGAACAAGTGTAAATGCATCTGGTTGTTGAATCCACATATGTACATTTTACTCCTCCCAAAAATGCTAAAAAAATAAACGTATGAGAGCGTGTTATAGGCTATATGTAATATTACAGCCTGATATGACGGCGCTACTGCAACACGCATCACTGCAGATGAGCAGCTGACCATCTATTCATTAAGCCAACGAGCAAACTATCGCAATTCAAAGTGAAAGTAAGTCGCAGACGCTTAACACGCAATCATCATTAAAAGTAAAGAAACAAAATGATCTTACCAAGACTGTTGCCGCTGTCTCTTATTGCGGTCTTTGATTTTGATTTTAGCTGATGATCAATAAAATGCAGCAGATCGGATTTTTATCCGTTTTGCGAAAACACATTTATGTGACCAGGTGTAAATCTGATCGTTTTGATAAATCAGCTCTGAGAAAACGCATAAAGTGGCCAGGTGTAAACAGCCCTAAGCCACATTTATTTATATAATACAGATTGTTTCAATGCAGCTTAACAGTAATATTCAGGAAAGTAACAGTTTCAGTGTTGCGAAGTTCATCAGTTATGTGCATTAAGCGTACTGGCTGTCAATTAGGATGTTAACAGCAGTTTTATGTGTTTAGTTTGGCAGTCTGGATCAGAAGTTGGCGCTGGCCGAGCGGATCCGTGGTCATGTTTTATCCCTGGCGCTGCAGATGTACGGCTGTCGAGTGATCCAGAAAGCTCTCGAGTTCATCCCTTCGGACCAACAAGTCATTGTAAGTTTATGAAAGGCTGAACGCTCATGTTATAATTATTCACGTGGCTGTGGTGAAGTTACACAAAGTGTATGAATTGAATCAAATTTGTTTGTGTCTTTTACAGAACGAGATGGTTCGGGAGCTTGACGGGCACGTGTTAAAGTGTGTGAAGGATCAAAATGGCAATCATGTTGTGCAGAAGTGCATTGAGTGTGTCCAGCCTCATGCTCTTCAGTTCATCATCGATGCATTCAAAGGACAGGTGTGTCTCTTTTGAATTGTGTGAAACACTGTATGTTTGAATACAAGGGCTTTGAGAGTGTGTACGTTTGTGTGCCATGGGAACTTTTGTGACTTTTTTTTAGAGGCCTTGATTTTTGAAGCACAACTTCAGTGCAGAATCTCAGTATAACAAATGAAAAAGTTTAAATAATAATATGAAGATGCATAATACTCCGCTATACCTAATTTTAAACAATAAATTGGTGTAAATGTTTCTTTTTTGTGTAGAGAAAGTTTAGAATGAAATTAAAAATACACTACCATTGAAAAGTTTGGTCAGATTTTTTTGCGGTAAGAATTAAAAAACAATAATCTATTATGCTCACTTATGGCGCTTTTCCACTACACAGTACCAGCTCGCCTCGGCTCGACTCGCCTTGGCTCGCCTCGACTCGGTTCGCTTTTCGCTCCGTTTTCCATTGCAGAAAGTACCGCCACAAATAGTACCCGGTCGTCATAGCGACGCCTTTTGTTCCTCGTTGCCCTATCAAGCTCTCGCTGGATCCTCTCTTCGGCAACCAAACAAAGGAAAGTCTGCACCTCCTCGTTTGACCAAGGCGTATTCTTCCGAGTTGCCATAATAATAGTAGTAAGTTTAGTAACTATCTCTGGCCAAACTATTTAAAAATGGCGGGGTTATTTATTCTGGATACTCCATCTGGCGTGTGCAATGATGACGCAGATTCTCTGTGACCAATCAGCAGTCGGCATTGTTTCACGTCACATTTTAGTATCGCCTTAGCTCGCTTAGAACCTCGCCGGAGGTGGTACGAAAAAAAGTACCCGAAAGCAGGTACAGGTACAACTTTTACACAGTGGAAAAGCAAACAAAGGCGAGGCGAGTCGAGGCGAGTCGAGCCGAGGCGAGCTGGTACTGTGTGGTGGAAAAGCGCCATTTGGCTGCAATTATTTGTGTATTATATTATTGCAATTTTAATTTGTAATTTATTCCTGTGATTCATGTGCCAATGTTCTTTCTGGCAGCCATGCTTAATATTTTTGTCGAAACAATGATACATTTATTTTTTCACAATTCTTTGATTTCATAGAAAGTTCATAAGAACAGCATTTATTTGAAATAATTTTTTCTAACATCATAAATGTCTTTTCTCTCACTAGTGTCCTTGTTAAATAATTCATTATAATTAAGATACCTTTTTTTTGTGTGTGTGCTGGAGCCAATCTGAACTTTGAAAAAATCCTGTCAAATATTGGTAGAACTGCAGTCTTGTCAAATTCAGTGTTTCCTCTTTAATGGACCGCACTGGCCAAAATGGCTGCAACAGTGAATAAGTGGTCTATGGGACCCATGTTCTATTATAATGAATACTGGGGACAGGAAAGTCTACTTACATTTATTTTCTAACCTCTCTGTGCTGTGAGAAAACTGCATTCTCATCCAGTCGTGTCTGGAGCGGCTTATTTTGAAATGTATTTAAAACCTTTCTCTTCTGTGTATGTTTAACTAATAACTGTGTGTGTTGTGCAGGTGTTTGCTCTGTCCACACACCCATACGGTTGTCGGGTGATCCAGCGTATTCTGGAGCACTGCCTGCCCGAGCAGACTCTCCCGATACTGGAGGAAATACATCAGCACACCGAGCAGCTGGTCCAGGTAATTTATGAAGCCGTCTCTTTCTGCACTGAACCAGCATCTTAGCCATTCCTCTTAAAAGCGTTTTTCCCCCATCCCCATATAGGATCAGTATGGGAATTATGTAATTCAGCACGTTTTGGAGCACGGCCGCGCTGAGGACAAGAGCAAGATTGTGTCTGAAATCCGAGGAAATGTTTTGGGGCTCAGCCAGCATAAGTTTGCCAGGTACGCACAAAGAATTTATAGTAATAAAACACAAAATACGAGCAGGTGGAAGTGTCTTATTTGGGAGGCGCTTGTGTTTGCGTTCTTAGTAACGTGGTGGAGAAGTGTGTGACCCACTCGCTGCGTGCCGAGAGGGCGATGCTGATTGATGAGGTGTGCAGTATGGCGGACGGGCCCCACAGTGCCTTATACACCATGATGAAGGACCAGTATGCCAACTATGTTGTGCAGAAGATGATCGATGTGGCCGAGCCGACACAACGCAAGATTGTAATGCACAAGGTGCGGCTGCTATTTCGTCATCAGTATTTCTTCTTTTCCTGTTTGTGCCAAAGTAGGGCTGGGCGGTGTGACGATATGGCAACGATATAAAGCGTCCATTAGAGCTCCGTGATAAATTATTAAAAGATCTCGATTCAAACTCCCACGTGATGATCTTCATAAATGACAACGATTCGGATATGTCTATTAAAACAATTAAAAATCAGTAATATATTGTGAAATATTACATTTTTATTGTATTCTAATTTGTAATTTATTGTTGATTCATGTATTTCTAGCAGCCATGCTTAATATTTTTTCGTCGAAACAATGGTACATTTATTTTTTCAGAATTCTTTGATTAATAGAAAGTTCATAAGAACAGCATTTATATTTGTGTCACATTATAAAGTGACTGACAAGTACGATCACAGCGAACATTCAGATCTGTGTTCTGAGCCGGAGAGAGCAGTTTTCCTGTATAGTTATGAAACGGCTTCACAAACCACACAATTATTATTTCTGTTGCAATAATTCAAATGATCACAGAAGTACTGGGATAAAAGTGTATAGTTCGGATATAAACACTGATGTCTACAGTAGCGATCAAATTAGTGATTCACCTTTTGAAAGGAACTTGATGCTTCAAATAGACAGTTACATCGTTGCACCAGTAGGTGGCGACAAGAGACTGGTAAAAAATATTTTTCATTTAATCATTAGTTCAAGAGATTAGTTCAAAAACACTGATTCATCCAGTATCATTCATTGAGACCGATTTAAAAATAAATAAATAATAATAATAAATTAATATGCGTGTACATTTATATTTTTGTGCTGGAGTCAATATGAACTTTGAAAAAATCCTGTCAAATATTGGTAGAACTGCAGTCTTGTCAAATTCAGTGTTTCCTCTTTAATGGACCGCACTGGCCAAAATGGCTGCAACAGTGAATAAGTGGTCTATGGGACCCATGTTCTTTTATAATGAATACTGGGGACAGGAAAGTCTACTTACATTTATTTTCTAACCTCTCTGTGCTGTGAGAAAACTGCATTGATCATTTCTGACACACGTTCAATACAGCGAACGTTAAATCTGCGTTTGCGCTGCCGCTGACGGACTGAGAGCAGTTGTCATGTATAGATAAAAAAATTATACCGTGTAGCTGTTTCATGTCACAATAATTTAAATTATTGAAAGTACGATAATCATATCATTACATCGTTACACCCGTAGGTGCCGACAAGAGACTGTTAAAAAATATATATGTCATTGAATTATTCAAGAGATTCGTTCCAAAACACTGATTCATCCAGTACTGAAACAAATGAAGTCTAACCCTAACCCACAGCATTGTCCAAATGCCCATTGTGTGGAGTATTCACTTAAACACAGTAGATTATGTCTTAAATAAACACACAGTTGGGTGAAAACCGTAAATTTAGTGTGTGCATTTAGTCTTAAAGTGACAGCAGCCTAATATACAATCTCTAGCATTTCTTACATTGAACTTTTAGATACTGTAGGTTTATTTATTTAACTTGTATATTTGTTCTATTGTATTAATCATATCGTTTTTATTTGCTGCTTTGGTTTTATTTTTAGTAACGATATTGTGAACTTATTTAATATGGTGAAATATGTTTTTGGTCCTATCGCACACTCCATGCTAAAGTGTCAAAGAACTGTGATGAATGTTGTGTGACGGATGTTGTTTGGTTTTGTGTAGATCCGGCCCCATATTGCAACGCTGAGGAAGTACACGTACGGAAAGCACATTTTGGCCAAGCTGGAGAAGTACTACATGAAGAACGGCGTTGACCTCGGCCCACTCTGTGCACCTCCTAATGGCATCATGTAAACCCTTCCCATAATTCCTCTAGGATGGCCGTCTGTGTGAGCGTGTCTGTCCACAGTCGATGACGTCGGGATGTTGGGGTGGAGAGTCGAAACCTTCTCCTCAACACTGCATCATCCCCAGGTTGTTGTGACCTGTTTTTTTGTGTTTGTTTTTCCTCTCCCTTTTAGCATTTCTTCCGTTTTTTGCTCGACTACCTAAATGATGGTCCTTTTTGGTCCTGTATGAAATGAGAGAAAATTTGATTTATCCCATGTTCAATCATGTAGGCTTTGCGCAAACACACTTTATTGCTTCGCAACACCTTTCTAACTCGCATATTCTTTCATAACACACACACACACACACACACACACATTATCACTAACACTTGATTGCTAACACGCAAACATTTAGCATGGGAGACGTTTTTGGTCTTGCTTCTATAAACTATTTAGTGCATACTTGGTGTAGACCTTTGCATATATATATAAATATATATATAAAACTTTGTAGTTTTTCTGGTTTTTGATGTCCAATCTGTATCTATAATCTTCCCCTGTAGTGAATACATACTTCTGATTGTATAATTGTACATTTGTAAACCTTCGCTAATGTAAATGTGGACTCGCTTCTACAGCCCTTTTTTGGTATGAGGAGAAAAAAAAAACCTGACAAAATGGAAAAAAAGAAAATCTTGTGCATTTCAGTGTAAATTCTCACCTCTTTGGTTGTGGTTTCTGAGTTATGAGTTGTTATATATTGTAAATTGTAATATCAGATTTTTTTTGTTGGTTTTGAAGCCCTTTGAATTATTACTGCATAGATGTACAAAGAACAGAGAAAAGTGCGCACTCTGCTTTTAGCCATTCACCAGCCACCTCTTTTTCACCTCCACTCATCCCTTTCTTTTTTTAAGATCTTTTATAGTCCCTCCCTGACTCCTGGGCAGGTAGCAGCAAGCGCGTGTGTGTGTATGTGTGTGTGACGCGCTCGACTGCCCTGGGTCAGAGTCGGAGGTGTGTACAGATTTGCCATTCTTTTGTCTACTTGTAAGTGATTGTAACATACTGGCCATTGGTTTTGATTTGGAACACTCTCTGGTGTATATTTAAACAGCCTTGTGTATATTTCCTATGATTCTCTTTATGCAGGCACACTTGTAACCATAATGTGTATAGGTAACAGATGCTGTGTGTGCTTTCTGCCTGGGCAACTATTTTTTGTAACTCCAGTTGTAGATTGTCTCTAAACAACGTGTGATCTTTATTTTGAAACAAAACAATGAAAAAATTTCAAAATTTCACGACGACCTCTGACTCTTCCTTTCCATTTGCTTGTTGTGTTCAGGACTGTGATCTTTATTAGCTATTCTGTCACAAGACTAATTTGAAAAAAAAAAAAATACTCTTGTTAAAGAGAGTTTTGTTTGGACTAATTTTAGTTGCTATAGTTTATCACAACTTTAATGTACATGCTGGACCTCATGCTTTTTTACATGTTCAACTTTCTTTAGTGTGTAATATTGCTATTATTCTCGAGTTTATTTTTATTTATTTATTTATTTATTTGATCAGGGACAATGCACCAAAAAAACGCTAGTCTAAAGAAGAGATTATAGCAAAAGATGCTAATTTCCACCCGCTGTCCCTGGACAGGTTGATGTTATACTTTATATTCATTGTACTTTTGTGATGGAACAAAGAACTAATCTGATTCTGTTTTTTAATGTTTTAATCTTTTGATCAATCATCAGCTGAAAACGAAATCATTCTGAAAGGGATTCCGATGAAATCGTTCCAGTGTGTTTGTGGTGTGGACTTGCCTGTTGTCCTAGAATTAGTACAATTATCAAAACTTTATAGTTACAGCCATCATCCTTAGTGTGAACAGGCTTTTGGTCTCCTTTGAAAAATGCAAGATTTACAATAGCACATCTGGCAGATGCTTTTATCTACAGAGATGTGCAATGCATGTGTTGCCGGGAAAGATTTTGCAAGTTATTCTCTATATCAGTGTCAGTGTTTCTGAAATCACTAAAACGCCTCCATTGTAGTCTTGAGATTTCTTCCAGAGTCACAATATTCCTCATTTAAATAATTAATACGCAGAATAAAGGGGCGGGGCCTGGTTGAGTTAGTTAGTAGTGTGTTAAAACTGGCGGTTATGGTAAGGGGCGGGACATTTCCCAATACTCAAATACACTCGAAGCGCTCAACCAATCATCACACACTGATCCAGCCGACCAATCAGAGCACACTGTGCTTTTCAGAAGGAGGGGCTTCATAGAGACCGGAACTAAGCAGAGAGTTACTGACAGACTGGGGAGAGAGGAGCCGCAACAATGGAGAATATGGGGAAAATAATGTGGGGTTTTTTAACATTCAAGCATGAAAAGCTATTCTAGTAGATCCCCAAAACTTAGCAAAGGGGTATAACAGGTCCTCTTTAATGAAACATGATAATGAGCAATAAATGAGTTTTCTTAATGACGGCCTGAGGATACTGTACTTTCTTGATGAAAGTAGCAGATACGCCTTGATGAAGGATTTATTTAAGTCGCTCTCATAAGTGGTTTTCAAATGTAGAACTTGGATAACATCTTTCCAGGGAACACATTATGAGTACATGCATATCTCGAATGCATTGCACATCTCTGTAGATAAAAGCATCTGCCAGATGTGCTATTGTAAATCTTGCATTTTTCAAAGGAGACCAAAAGCCTGTTCACACTAAGGATGATGGCTGTAACTATAAAGTTTTGATAATTGTACTAATTCTAGGACAACAGGCAAGTCCACACCACAAACACACTGGAACGATTTCATCGGAATCCCTTTCAGAATGATTTCGTTTTCAGCTGATGATTGATCAAAAGATTAAAACATTAAAAAACAGAATCAGATTAGTTCTTTGTTCCATCACAAAAGTACAATGAATATAAAGCCTGATGTATTAAAAATTAGTTTTAAAAAAAATAAGCATTTATTACACCTTTAGATGAAATATAAAAGAAATTTTAACAAATGACTGATAAATTATATAGTGAGAATATGGAGCTCACAGTCAAGAAACACACCGGTTTTATTCAGAGGCTCAAATTAAGCAAAAATATGCACAGATGTTGCCCAAAAGTACACTGAAAAACTGTTGGATATTTGAGTTAACTAAACTTAAAATTATAAAGCAGCACAAACACTTTTTTAAGTTGAAACAATTTTATAAAATAAAACAATTGTATATCTGATAGCTTTAAAAAAAAAAAGTATAACAGACCACTTAAAAATGCATATAAATATCAGTTGTCTCCCAATAATATGTCTTAGTAAGAAGATATTTAAATGTTTTGATTATCAATGCAATCATTTTAATTATGAGGGGCAAAATCCATAATCGAATGCAATAAAATGATGATTGAGAGAAATGATGATATGGTGCTATGAGCAATTTGATATACATATTAAAAATCTGTGTGTGCTGTTGTTGTTTCTGTGCACTGGAACCGGCACCTGTGACCACAATTCCTTGTGTGTGTGTGTGTGTGTGTGTGTGTGTGTGTGTGTGTGTGTGTGTGTGTGTGTGTGTGTGAAAACACACTTGGCAATGAATCTTATTCAGATTCTAATTCTTAAAAGCCCTTTTTAAGATTCACTAGGAGTCCAAACAGTAGCATGAAATTATTTCAGAGGTATTATCAAAAACATATGTCCACTATAGACCAAAAAAATCCCCGATATGCAGCAGGGGGGTCACGGGAGGGGTTGATGTAAATCTTGATAGGGAGGAGGAGGAGGAGGAGGAGGAGGAGAACAAGGGAGAGGCAGGGAGGGAAGACGGGCTGCAGGGGGCATCATCCTTCCTCAACCGCACGAGGAGGAGAATCCACCAATGCCCTCCTCTTCTCACACACGCCATCGCGTACAGCAGAGAAAGAGAAGTGTGTGTGTGAGGGAGAGAGAGAGAGAGCGGGGAGTTCTGGTCTTCCCTGCTTCCACATCCATCAAGTCTCAACCACTGAAGTCTGAGGGGAGTAGATCACTAGAGGCCGTGCGCGCGTTGCTACTCCTCCTCGGTCTTCGCGTGGTTTTGCGGGGATTTGACCGTGTGCCGTACGCGATCACGGGCAGACGGATGTGCCGACAAAAGCGCATGCCCTGAAGTTGGATACCGAAAACGAAAGGTTTACTCCTACCTAGCACCTCAACGAGAAGCGGGGTGACGAGAGCCCCGTGTTTTGCCGTGTTCGGAACACCATGAAGCGCCCGTGCTGGATGGCGCTCGCGCTGCTGCTGCTGGCGCAAACCGCACTGGTAAGAATGACACTCTATTGTTACGAAGAGGGGCGATTTACCGCCGGTCACATGCGCTTAACAATCGGGATTATGTTCGTGCGTGTTTGCGGTAATCGTTATGAGAGAGGGTGAATTGTATGGTCCTTAATTAGGCGACAGCAGCCGTGTTGCAAATCTTGGACGCGACCCACATTCTCTCGGCTGACCGCAGACAGCGCGTCTCTGGCGGCCTGAGGCGCGCGGCGAGCGGGCTGGAGAAGCTCCGTGCTGGTTGACTTACGGTGCGGGTTTCCATTGAGCACCTTTGCCTTGTTTGGCCATTTTGATCTGGATGTGGGTGGGTAGGTGGGTGTGTGTTGGTGTTGTGGGTCACGGACGCACCGTTACGCTAGCCGCCTTCCCCGGTTGTCTGATTATGTTGGCGTGGAGCGTGTGTGTGTGCGCGCGCGGGTCATGATAAACTATAATTAACGCGTCACATCGAATTATGGTTTAATTACGAGTCTTTTGTCCCTCATGTTTGCCTGTCGGTGGTCCCTCCACACGTACCGCTCTCTTTGAGGTCAAGAGTGATCGGTGGGCTCCAGACATGCCCGGTAATTACAGCAGGGCTGCATTATAATGGGTTAAAGCAGGTAATCGGCGGAGGTGTTGGAAGTGTCGCCGATCGGCGGGTGATATTGACCGGAGATCGCCTGAGCAAGAGGGTGTGGAGGGGCTGCGGGGGGTGACGTCATTGGTTTTCGCGGCGCGAGAGAGCAACTACCTTTTTCACAGACTGTTATGACGCGTTTTAACCAATGATTTTAACCGATTTTTAACGATCATCGGCATTGTAAATCCTGCAACGTTTTTATATTATTATTCTTTTTTATTATATATGTACATTTATAACACTTTACCTTGTATTATATTACTTTTGCATCAAATTACAAAAAAACTAACAACTATATGCTGCTGTGAGGGTATTTCTGACGTATTTCTCTCTTCTGACTGCCATTATCAATCTCTCTCTATTTTTTCTTCTTTTGAAAGTTGTGAAAACACTATTTTTGGAGTGTTTCTTTTGCTATTTGAGCAAATGGGAACACGAAAAATATATTTAATGTAGTCTCTCATTCACTGCTAGAAGTTTACCCAACTATGATGACTTCAGATTCTGAGAAACCCGGAAATGTGAAAATGTGCAATTCAGAAGGGTATCAATTTTTTTTTTTTGGTATTGGTTTATTTTGTGACTGAAAAAAAAAAAACTAGCGGAACACAGGATCTACCTCGAGACTTGTATTTACCTTTAAGCAGTGAGCGCGAGGAAATGCATTATGAAAACCTTAGAACAGAGCTCTTCGTTCTTCTCTAGAGTCTTTATTACGGATGCTATGACTTTCCATGTTACCGAGCACTTGTGTTGAGCTCAAAGCCATTCTTTTAAACAGTTGACGGACAATGATAAACTACTGGTGGTCTCAAATCCATGCCAACACAGTGCCCGTCCACTTTTCAGCAGCCTTGTTTCCGGAAGTATTTTCCCCATTATTTTTTAGTGTAGGGATTTTTTTTTTAGTCTTAGTTTAAGAGTTATAAGCCATGAACCAAGCCTAATGGCTTCAACAAAAGCACCACCGATTAACAACCTCATAGCCCACAGTAGGTCTTATAAGTCTAGGCTGGCTGATGAGCAAATTCACACTCTTTACTGTGCAAAAATACCCACATTTGGCTGGGGTTGGGTGTTAATTTCAAAACCATGTTGCCCATTCAAAATGAATCAACAGACTGTTTGTATAATGCGTGATTGGTTGAGTTGTTGTGGCCACTTCAAACGGATGCTTCATGTGGATCAGGTCAGTGGTGTCATATCCTTTCTGGCTTTGTGTGCCAGAGATGGAGTTTAATTTAGATCTGGGAATTGAGCTAATGGACACGCATCCGCTCCTGCATTTATGCGTGTTTTAAAGGATCATGTTGGACTCCTGGGTTCAGCACTGAATCAGTGTTTTGTGCTGTAGACGACAAAGACAACCATAGAGAGGGAGGGAGATGAGGAGGAGGGAACGAGAGAAAACGAGTAGAGAGGAATGTGTGAAGCAATTTGACACAGGAAGTTTCTGCTGCTGGCGTTCTCACTCAGCTGTATGAAGGTCTCACTTTACAGACTCACAAAAGCTAAAAAGTTTAAGGTTTTGATTGTGACATGCCACTCTCAAAGTCTGTGTTGCCTGTGAGGAGGATTAGCATTGCTTAGCATAAACCAATGTGGGATTGGAGCCAAAATGTTTAGTTCAGCCAAAAATGAAAATTGTGTCATCATTTACTCACACTTGTTTCATTCCAAACCTGTATGACTTTCTGATGCGGTGGTATAAAAAGGAAGACATTTTAAAGAATGTTTTTGTCCATACAATGAAAGTCAATGGTGTCGAAACCAACATTGGACCCCATTGACTTTTAGTGCATGGACAAAAAATGCTGAGACTTTTTTTCCAAAATATATCATTTTGTGATCCACGAAAGAAACAACATGAGAGTGAGCAAAATTAACTGACCCACAAGATGTTTCCCCTAAAAGTGTTCAAATTAGCCACAATCGTTGGCATACACAGTAAAGCGGGCATCTTAGTTGCTTTCAGTTGCTGAGGAATCAGTGTGTGTTGATGTGTCTCTCGGCAGGTGTGTGTTAACAGATCCCTGCTGAGATAATGACCCTACAGTCTGAAAGTCAACTCCCGTCCTGTTTGATCAGAGGTGTTCTTTGGGGCGGGTCTCTGACCTTCAACATAAGCCGCTTTCCGACCAAGTAGTTACAGGAACTTAGTTATAGGAACTGTCCACTTCTAAACAGTTCTAAGAACTACTCTCCCCCAAACTCGGTTTTGCTGTTTGCATTCGCACTGGCCAAGTGGCCATAGGAACTGGTAGGAGGGGTAAGGGAGTGACGCAAGCACGGCGGTGGCGGCGGCGCCACATACTACAACAACAAACCAGCGTGGAGAAGGCTATCGGAATGTTCCTGTTCTGCCTTGCCGGGACCTTAATAACGGAGTACGAACGGCGGCGTTTAAAGACTGCTTGAGTTCTGTACAGAGAAACACAAAAGACGAAGGCTCCAGCGTAATATGATCTTAAGTAATATGATGGAGGAAGATAGAAGAGCAGAGCGCAGGAGGCAAACAAAACGACGGGTAAGTTTAGCAAGCATTAGCAATTAGCTGGTTGAATGCGTTATGTTTGTCTTAAGTTATGAGTTAGCATAGCCTACATAGGCGAATTGCAACAGGCAGTGATGAAAATGTGTTGACAGTGGGCGTGACTTATAAGTTGAACCAATCAACGTAGACCTGGGGAAAGGGAACTAAGAAAGTCCTCGCTCTAGACTAGGTACTGAAAGATTTATAGGAACTACGGTCTGAGGAACTAAAAAATCCCCAACTCAGTCCGGTCGGAACACGCTTAAAAAAGGGTTATAGGAACGTTAGGTTCTAGGAACTGCAAAAGTCCCTCCGGTCGGAAAGCGGCTATATATGGGGGGGGGAAATTTCAGCAAAAACAGTCAGTAGTCGTGACACACCCCAGCAAAATCCAGTTGCACAACACTAATCGTTTGGGTTTTGGAAGAATCCGATGAGCAATAGTTGACTTGCTTCATATTGACTTTTTGATCACAGACTTTGGTATCTTGGCAATCTGAGCACAGACATGTTTTTTAGGAACTGTAAAATTAGGTATTTTTCTCAGGAGACAAATGTGTGAGAGAAAAGACTTTTAATTTAATCCCAGTAATATATGTTTACATACACTTCATTAACATTCCATTTCAGTCAGACTAAAGGAATCATTTGTCTTTCTAAAATGTCACTTAAACACTTTTAGTCTGAGTGAAATTGCTTCAGTGTGGGTTTCTAGGTCTGTTAGTCCAATAATGGGATTGAAGCTCTTGTTTCGCTCAGCATGTAAACATTAATCAGACAACAGCTGGCTTCGGCGTTGAGAAAAGACTAAAAACGTTGTAATAATTCTGCATGTAAATGTACTTTGTGTCTAGGAGCAACAATTGAGGAATTAAAAAGGGGCTGTTCTCAAAACCCGTTTTTTCATTCTGCTGCGCTACAATAGATTTACAATATAAATAGGGGTGTAACGATACCCTCATGTCACGATTCGATACATATCACGATACTGAACTCATGATACGATATTTTTGCAATACAAATGGTAAAAGGTTAACAAACAATACTAAATTTGGGTTTACATTGCATAGGCTTTGCCTTGGCGCTGATAACCCAAAGCACAGGACAATAATGACACCAGAATTAAAATATTCATGATTCTGAAGCTGAAAATACAGAATTATTTTAGACGAATATGCTTGCACTCTGTCACTGACTAGATATATTTAAAATAATGTAAGCCACATTTTACTGGTAGCAGGAGACATTTGGCATTATCAGGACCCACAAATATTCCCACATTGCATTATTATACATTAAATTCAACATTATATATAGTAGTTTAATGCAATACTGACACTAGAACTCTGAAACCTTGAATTCTTTTCTCACACAGTCATTTTTATCTTGGGTGAACTATTCACAATACAGTCACTGAACAATGTCACTATCCACGATACATATTGTAGCATTTTTATATTGTGATACGACGTGTTTAACCACTGCGCTCGTGCCTCGTGTGTTTTGCAGCTTCTCATGCACAACATGTCGTTCTAAAAACGTGTCTAGACCTTGCGTCTCACGGTGGTTTTAACTGCAAAAACACGCTCTGTGAACAGCCCCATATGTGACTTTTTTCCCCTACACTAAGAGCATCTGATAAAGCTTGTCAGTTCTGTAAAACAAGTTCTGCATATATATTTGAATGTTTTGAATTTGATCCTATTTTGACAGTGTATGTTCGTTCTCAGACAGTTTTAACTACTTGTGGTAACACTGTCAAGTCAAGTCATCTTCATTTATATAGCGCTTTTAACAATGGATTGTTCCAAAGCAGCTTTACAGAGATAAACATATAATTTAAGGTATAGAGATTGTTTTGGCTTTATAGCGGTTCTTGAATAATGTTATTTCCAGCTAAAGTTAGTTTTGATTGATTCACCTCCATTGAAATGATCATTTGTTATTAAATTAGGGGCCACTAAGACGACGGCGTTCTCTCTAAACAGACTTTAAACGCGAACCTGTGATTGACGCTGACGGCGTTCACATGCGCATTAAGAATTGATTCTATAGTTATGCACTTTTGAAAATATGTGCGCAGGTTTGCAATTCCATACAACCCATGCCTAAACAAACTACTTGTCTTGCCTATAAATTTGATACAGAGTTTATTTTATTTTATCACTTCGGGGTACGCAAGCCGGATTTTCAACAACGCTTTATCTGTAGAGTGGGAAAGGGACTGCTTTAAATTTCTCAAAGCAAATCTCAGTCCTAGCCACAGTCTTGCACCAAACACTGTGTTAATTCCACGTTGACATAATAAGCGCATTTCCCAAGGCGTCGCTAAAGAAAAAACATTATCAGGTCCACCAAATGGCACTGCGTTCTGGTGTGAAAGCGTTCATTTCGAGGTGTCAGCCGAGGAGGTTCACCTTATCAGCCCACATGCTTCACATTAACTAAACGAGCCACATCACACTGACCTCGCTTTGACCTCCTCACATCCGTCAGACGCCTCCTGAAGATGATGGATGCAGGTAGGGGAAATCTGGGGCAAATCAGTGTCATGTGTGTGTGTGTGTCGTTCATTCATTCAGTTAGGAAGAATCCTCAAGCTTTCATTTGAAGGAATGTATAATGTTGATTACCACAAAAAATAATTTCAACTCGTCCCTTCAGCAAAATACTGAGTTACAGTGAGTCACACAATGTAAGTGAATGGTGCCGATCCATAAACGTTAAAATACACGTCCCCGTCCCCCCAATTGATTGACAAGATATAATCGGCCCTAATAATCGGCTGTTTTTAAACAATCCAATGGCTGATAGTGAAAATAATTGCTTTTATCGGCAGATATTGGCCGAAAAAAGCAATTATTTTCACTATCAGCTTAAACTGATTATATATATACACTGTAAAAAATGATCGTGATTTTAACGGTAAAAGACATTACGGTAAAATGCTACAGTGAAAAACTGTTAATTGGTTAACAGAAAGTTTCCTAACTGTATACGGTAAATAACTGTGATATATATAATGGTACATTTAATGTAATTTTACTGTAAAATACCGTTAAATTTACAGTTTTTGGAAGTGAAAAAGAACAAGTCATTTTATAATTTACACTGAAAAAATGTAAATTGACATTCCCACAATTCCCTGCGTGACACTTCACATTTAATGTTTTTTTTTTTTAAATAACTGATTAGAAAAAAACTAAGAAAATTATGAAGAAACAGTTATGTACATTAGTGTTTTATGTTACATTTAATGTTGTTAAATGAATGCTTATTGCATTAAAAAAAAAAAATTCAACATGTTACCATGATGGTGTTTAATGTTTGTGTGAAAGACACTGTGCAGCTTCTATATATATTAGTATTAACTTTCTTGTGGAAGAGCTGCTTATGATGAGCTTTGATTGACCATTTGACTCTCATTACTGCTGTGATTGTTGGCTGTCAGTGTATTACAATGGAGCAAAACAGATATGAATAATTCAAGGTCAGTAAATTAACATTATATCAGATAATGAAATACGGTTTATTGCTGTAAAATTATATACAGTTAGTCTGTAAAACCTAAAATGTTGCTACCGCATTTTTAACAGGAAAACTCTGGTAACCACAGCTGCCAGTTTTTTCCTGTAAATTTAACGGATTTTTTTCTACAGTGTATATATATATATAAGCAAAAGAGGGTTGAGTTCAAATTATTTTTGTGGTTACATTTAACATTATGCCACAAATCCTCTCCTCTCATTCTGTCATTCCCACTTATTTCACCTGGAATATTCCTTTCAATCCTTGATCTGTGAGGTAATTGGACGAACAAGCTGTGATTTACTATTACAAGCTCTAACTTTGTACCGTAGAAACCAATTGTAGGACCAGAGCTCGTACAGCCACGAAAAGAGAGCAGAGCGAGGGATGGATTGCTGAGAGAGGTGGAAACAGAAAGGTGGAGACTATCGGGGCTCGCTGCTCTTTCCCAGGAGACCGTGTTCCTCTACCTGTTCTCCACAGTGTCACCATGACAACGGCACATCTCCGTCACAGCCGTATCTCTGGTCTCTCCCTTTTCTTTGCCCCTCTCGTTCTGTCATTCACCCTTTTCTCTTTCCCTGCTTGCTCTTTTTCGTTCTGTGTCTCCGGCTAATTAAGATGCGGCTCCGGCAGTCTGATGGGGGAGGGGAAATCACTCCATACCTGAGAGAGACACAGGAAGAGAGAGAGACACGTAAACTATATTTTACAGCTGGATATGAGGACATTTATGGTTTTATAACAGGCTGTAGTGTAATATTGTTTTACGGGTTTGGTTTTATATGTGCAAATGGCAGTTTGCAATCGGGTTCCTCAGAAAAACCCACAGCTTGATTGAATGTTTTTTTTTTCCCCCTCAGCTTTTCTGTCCCAAATATATGTGTGCTTGCGTGCGTGTGTGCGCCATGCTATAATAAGACCCTAAATTAGAGAGCATTGGTGGGAGGCGTTCCAAAGCCACAATGCTTTTTAAGATGCAGGACCAATCCGCTCTATAAATATGAATACGGCTATTGTAGCCAAAACAGGACAGCCCTTGCCCGGAGAAAACGTGTTTATGCGCATGTGTCCTTCCTTTTCCTCCTCCTGCCCCGTGTGTTTGTTTGTTCTGCAGATGTTCTCATGGCCTCTTGCTTGGGGAAAGGGTAGGGATAGTGACGTGTTTCCGTAGAGATCACGGATCCACGAGGGTAATTAGGTTAACGAGTGAATGTGGGCGTGGCCTCGTGCTCAGGGGGATTCTGGAATGTCGTTAAGTTTACAGTGGCGAGGCGAGCGCCAGACCGGTGTTTGTACAATGATAAAAGCAACCCGGAGTTAATTAGGAACGAGGAATATTTAGATAACCCTTGTCAGAGGCGATGTGCAGGCCATTAATCAACAAGATTTGCGTTTATTACAAAGAGACAAATGATGAACTGCATATAATTGCAGGCTTTCATTCAGTAGAGAGCATGTGTTTAATGAGATGGCTTTGTAAATATATGGCATTATATGTTTACATTTAGGCATTTAGCAGATGCTTTTAATCCAAAGTGGCTTTCATATGAGGAACATCACTAGCATTTTACTATTCAAGTACAACCGTCGCTTCCTGAAGTAAAAACTCTCCATAGGGAAGTTGATTTTTTACAATAGCTTATAAACCTTTAAAGACAGCCCTACTGTGAGGAACGAGGTTTTTAATCAATGGGATTTGCGTCAGCCCACATTATTTGAGCTTTTTCTTAAAATAATCGTGTTTAACAGCAGAATTCGTAGTGAAAACTACATTTCCTATGATGCAGTACAGAAAATTCCACCAATCAGAGAGTCGCCACAATCAAAACGTGCCAAAATAGGTTTTTAGCTCCGCCCACTCCCATAAAGCACTGCGAATATTTGCATATTTTTCAAAACTTAAAATATATTGTTTATATATTTGCTTAGATATTTGCTTATATACTGTATATATAAATATATACACATTTTTAAATGAGTAGTGTTATATTTCTCCATTGTTTTTAATTCGATTATGCTGTTCGCAGTTCTTTTTTACAGTTTACAATTACAGTCGTTTAGTAGTACAGTCTTGTATCTTTGTATACGATTTTCAAATACTTCTTTGCTTCGAATCAAACATGATGATTAATGATTCATCTTGTAGCTGATTAGCTTGGTTTATGGCCTATAAAGCTTTAACAAAGACTTCAAAAAGAAAAAAAATCCCTATGGGAAAAAAATACTTCCGGCAGCAGCGGCGCTGAAGAATTGTGTGGGAACTGTTGCATTATATCTGTAGCTGGTCATCAAGATTGATGTGCATTCTGTGTGATGAATGTGACTGAGTGTGTGTGTGTGTGTGTGTGTGTGTATGACTACGTTCACACAGTCGACACCTTTCATAACTCCAGAAAACGTCATCACTATTAAAATGGCATTATATAGGCTAATAAATGAAGCCAATGAAGGCACGACCTCATGTCAAATGTTAATTAACCGACACAAGCTTAAAATGCTTTAAAAAAAACAGTGTAGAATGGATTGCAAAAACAGTTTGAGAGCAAAACTGAGCGGAAAAGTTGGAAAGACAGCAATTGGATTTCAATTTAATCTGCGCAGCTCATGTTTTTATGCTTGTGTCTCTGTGAGTTACAGAAACCTCATGTGAAAAACCCCAAAACATACACAAGATAAGTGAGTCTAAGTCTTGAATATTTAAGAGTCAGTTTAGTCACTCTCATTTAAACCACAAACATACCATTGGGATAAAATCATACCGTTTATTAAAACAAAACTACATTTTTATTCAGCAAGGATGTATTAAATTGATTAAAAGTGACACTATATATATTGTTACAAAAGATTTCTTTTGCAAATGCTGTTCTATTTATTTAAAAATAAGGTTTCCACAAAAATATGAAACGGCACAACTGTTTTCAACATTGATAATAATAAGAACTGTTTTTGAGCAGCAAATCAGCATATATAAGAATGATTTCTGAAGGATCATGTGACACCGCGTTTCCACAGCCGGGCTAGGGCCGGGCCAGGGCTAACAGCGAGCCGAGCCGAGCCGGGCTAGCGCTTCCACTGCCGGGCCAGTAGCCCCGCAGCGCTGCCCTAAACCCCGCCCCTAACACACCTTTCTGGATCAAACGTCATACATACAACCCAACCCATTTCAGCGGATATTATGAATTTATGTATTGTTTAAGTTAGGAAGATAGCATGTATATTAACTCACCGGCCGTGGCTGCAATGGTGTCCCGATTGTCTCGCGAGTCGTCACTAACAGAGGGACGGTGACCCAGCACACGTCCAAGTCGAACCATGGAAAGTTCCTTTTCTGAGCTCCGCTTTGTCCGTTGTGCGTTTTAATCGCCTTGTACAATACTGCGCCCGCAACTTTTTAATTTTTTCCTGAACTTAAAGCGTTGATCGCTGCATGCTTAGCTTAGAAAGTTCAGCATCGATGTATTTTATAACGTCCTCGTTTTTTCACACGCCGTCAAAAGTGACGTTGTACCCTTTCTTCTGCCCAAATGCTCGGAAGAGCTTTGCAGCGATTATTTTGCGCGATATAAAAAAAGTGAAATGTGCATCTTGCTTCAGATCATAACATTGAGCACGCCTCTAGCCCGAGCTGGCCTGCTTTGGCCCAAGGTATTCGACGGGCCAGAAATCCTGGCCGCTGGCCCGGAGTAAGCCCTGATAAAGCCCCGGAAGTGACAGTGGAAACGCGACTGGCCCTGGCACGCACTAGCACGGCTCGGCCCTGGCCCGGCAGTGGAAACGCGGCTAGTAGAAGACTGGAGTAATGATGCTGATCTAATAGTTCTGAGGGGATTTCCTGGCGAGAAGGACTTTACATTATTTAGTAGTCAATCCCCTTGGTGGATGAGTGTGTATTGCAGAGTATACACACTGTATTTGTGACTGTTGCACTTTATTTAAATAGTGCAAAAATGTTGCTTTGAAGATACGAGTATTTGTCCATATGATCAAACTTATAATTCTAATTCTCTAGAGGCTTTTAGTTCCAGTGGATGTATGTTATATAATCTGACTAATATGCATAACCGGTCTGACACCAAACAGTGAGTTAATAATTTTAAAATATTTATTATTCACACACATTTTATTTAAGGGATTTATCTATGCCAAGTAAAAAGAGCCAGAGAAAAAAAAACGAGCCTACAGCCAAAAGACACGAATGTTTGTAAAAGCACACGAATAAAGTAAACTGTCTGAGAGGATTTTATTCACACCGTGCGTCGTTTAATTCATTTGCGTTTTCTTTGTTTCTCAGCCTGTATGCGCAAACACGTGCACAAAAGGTCACGCTCACCTTCAGTATAACCTCTCCTGAAGCTTCACCACTCAACAGTTGCCCGGTTTTGAAGCTCAAAGAGTCGTTTGAGAGCTTTGTGCACATTGATGTGCAAATGAACACCGCGTTTTTGCAACTCAATAACCAGAACATCTTCCTACATTGCAGTTAAGAGGCCCGTCAAGTCTACACTCAGGCTTGTTGTTGCTCTGATAAAGTCTTTACGAAAAGATGTCTTCCAGGTTGATGTGAATTGAATGTCAGAAGTGTTTCATCTTGATTGACAGATTGACCAATTATCTAGACTATTACAGTCCAGCCCATTCAGTCGTTATTGTCCATTTAGTGTCTCATTTGTAATGGTAAAATCACCAGATACTTTTATAGAGGACTCTTCGTTTGTATGGAAAGAGATTGCACATTCTTTTAAACAACAGCCCTTCGTTTCCATCAGCTGTGACCTTGGTTTGCGTACAGAGAATATTAATTTTAGTACCTTTTAGTCCCATGCTTTCCATTGACTTCTCAATGCATGATGATGTAATGTAGAGTATTATTGCACACTTTATTAAATAACCAGTGTAGGTTGTTTTTGTGACTGGAGAGAGAATGCTTTACTTCGTATTCATCCATCAATTCTTGACAAAAACAAGCATAATAGGCTGTACCAGGGACATGATTGTGAAGTTGTTTTAAAAAATGTGATGAAATGTCAGAATGTTGGCTGAAGAGATTGTGTGCCGCTCGGCCAGACTCTGAGTGTTTGATAAGAGGGAGCTGGCACACACACACACACACACACACACACACACACACACACACGGCTGATGAAATGCAGACTTCTGTCAAGTGTGGAGAATGACTAAGAGAGAGACCCTGTAAATAACACTGAGATCTCTCAGTTCTGCACAAGAGCTGTGATATTACACAAATGAATGGTGAAGATATAAAAAGAAACTCTTGAAGTGGTTTAAACCATTGAAGTGGTTTTGTCTTCTTGTTTCAATTAAATGTAATATTGTACACACATCTCCATTACATGTGTAATGGAAGACTGACAGACATAATTGACGTAATTAATAGATAAGATTGATGGATAGTTCACCCTGTCATTTACTCGCCCTTGTGTCGCTCCAAACCCGAATGCTGTCTTTTCTCCATAAAACACAAAGGAGATCATTTTCATTATTAATTTATATTATATTACTTTTAATAGTCACTGAATTTGGACATGGCTTTTAATGGTGAGAAAAAATTGGATTTAGATTTATTAGCCAGTACATCTGTTATCAGCTTTCAAATTATCGGGTTATCCGTATCTGCGAATTTTCATATCGGTGGCGCATCAACTGTTTGGTTACCGACATTCTTCAAAATATCATCTTTTGTGTTCAGCAGAGGAAAAGACGGTTTGGAACAACTAAGGCTGTGTGTCCACCAAAGCGTTTTTTTCACGCGGCTGGCGTATTTTTTCAATTGTTTTCAATGGTAGCACCACGTTTGTAAAACGCCATGAGCGTAACTGTACGTTCACACCGCCGCTGACTTGAGCGTCAAAGAAGCTCTGGCCGCCCTGTCAAGGACGCTTGTCAAAAAGTACGGGGAAGCTTGTTGACGCTTTGAACGCTCTGACGTTGCAGGGAGAATAGAAGTGTCACAACATGAAATGTAATAAACAGAAAAAAACAAGCAATACATTGAAGAAACCTTTTATAATGACAGTATTTTTATAACCGTTTTGGTCACATTTGTTCGGGGAAAAAAGAATAGTTAGTTATTATTGTTATTATTTGCATTAGGCTATATATGCAATTGGTCAAATCGGTGTCACCGTGAGCAAATGAATTGCATTCCCGCTTTAAAACGAGCGTTCGTAAATATTTCAAATAAAAGTTGCGCTCATGCGGTCCCTATAAGCAAACAACGTCATGTCATAAATGATAGGAAACCCAGCAACGGCGATTATTAGCCGATTATCTTACATTTTCTCGGAACTAATGTTTTGGTAGGAACGAAAGTTTACATTGTATGTTTCTTCTTCTTCATGTTCATCTTCATTTATATAGTCTTCATTTCAAAGCAGCTTTACAGAGATAAACATACAATTTACGGTAACAGAGATTGTTTTGGCTTTATAGCGATTTTTGAATAATATTATTTCCAGCTAAAGTTAGTTTTGATTGATTCACTTCCAGCAAAATTATCATTTGTTATTACATTAGGGGCCACGACGGCGTTCTCTCTAAACAGACTTTAAATGCAAACCTGTGACCTGATGGCGTTCACATGCGCATTAAGAATTGATTCTATAGTTTCTCTGGAATCAGCCAGCGCGAAGGACGTCTATATACCGATTGGTTGCTGGCGTTTTGCCGCTGCTTGCCGCGCCATGGCTCATTACCATAAAGTTGAGCTTCTTTCAACTTTCTGATTGACGCCCAAAACGCGACGCTAATGGATTTGACGCTCCTTGCAGCTGAGAAAAGCCAGCTTCCATTGAAAATGAATGACTTCCGGACGCTTTGGGAGCTCAAGTCGGCAGCGGTGTGAATGTACAGTAACGAGGGGCTGAGCGTTTTTTTTTCACGCTGATGTGCTGAGCGCTCGGGGTTTCTTACTGGTCGCCGAGAGTTGAAGAATGTTCAACTTCGGGTAAAACGCAGCGCTCATCACTGTCACTTTTTACCCAGCCGTCCAATCACAGTGGAGGAGGGGCGGGGCTAATACCACACCGACCAACTGTCACAACGTTCTTTCTGTACAACGACATCCATAGATATATACACTAGATGTCACCTTGGCTACGGCAGTTGGAACGAATGCATCAATACGCTGATTTCACGCAGCCACCATTTTGAAAACGAAAGCGAGGCTCCGGTGGGAAGAAAACCGGAAGTGTCGCCTTTAATCATAGGAGAGTCGCGAATGCGATGGCGTATTGTTGTGTTTAATGTAGAAATTAGTTATTCTAAAAATGTACATACATTTCTTTCATACTTTAGACTATATACAGTGAAATTCATTTATAAATATATTTTTTTAATAGCCTATATAATTCAGAAAGTGAAAAAAGAAGCAGGAACGAACTATATACATATCCTATATTGGATATTAACATCCAATAGTGTAAATCGCGGCAGCAGCTTCAGGTTGGTAGTCCAAAGCATTGTTGTCCATCTGTACTTCCGGGGTTCTTCCCACCGGAGCCTCGCTTTCGATTTCAAAATGGCGGCTGCGTGAAATCAGTGTATAGAGCGGCCATCATGGAACATTTTTGGTTCGCTCCAATGGTCAGACATGTATTTATCATTGAGTCCAGAGAAAAAAAAAAGTTTTTTTAAAAACATTTTTCCTAGTTCAGATTTCGTTTGTGTGAACATCCATACGCAGCACAAAAGTCAGGAAATCCAAGAATTCGGAGTACAGGCGGAGTACACAAGACTCCTGTTCCAAGATGGCGGCGGTTTTGGCGCATGCTTAGAACCCCAAGGCGACATCTAGTGTATATATCTATGAACGACATCAACCAGCAGAGCTAACCGAACAAAATGGATGAAAAAAAAAATTTTTTAGTATGAAACAAATTATCTGCGAAATCAGTTACAAGTAAACTGTGCTGCGGATATTCTGGATCATAGCAACGAAGCGTAAAACAGCTAGCCGTTTTCAGCAGAGCATCTAGCGTTTTCAGCTGGCTAAAAACGCTTTGGTGGACACACAGCCTTGAGGGTGAGAAAACGATGACAGAATTTTCATTTTTGGGTGAACTATCCCTTTAAATAGCATATGATCTTCTCTCAGTAGTGTGACCCAGTAGAAGGCCACGGCCGGCATCATCAACATCTGCTGGCTGTCATGTTCACTACAGATATCATGGAGTTGAAGGCTTCTGACTCAAACGTGATGTCAGGCTCAGGCTCACACCTCCCCCATCCACTGGCCTCCAAGTCAAGGGCTTAGGCCAAGATCAGCTCTACACTGCCATTTACACAAACCCTGAATGATAGTACAGCTGATATCGCTGCGACTGAAGCAAAACCACGGTTCTCCAGCTATCACCGCTTTACTGTCAGAGGAATAAACGAGTCAGTAGAGTTCATTATAGAGCGCGGATAAAATCAAGAAGCGCTGACCAGCATAATTACCTTAAAATAAATTGCTATAGCACAGCAAAATAAAAGAGGGAAGCCTGTAATTAAAGGGAATTATTAAAGGTAATTTAGGGTAACTTGTGTTAAAGTGATCCAGTCAGAAATAAGAGATTCAAATTATAATTTTTTCAGTCAGTCAGTATTTATATTAACGACATAATAGACAGCGGCAAGTGTGGAGATTATATTCAACCTTATGCTGAGATCTGATATTTTACACACACAGTTTTTTGGTAATAACTTATCTATTAACCCTTTTATTAGTCATAGTAGTGGTTCTGGTTATTGGTAGATGAAAAAAGTCTCCTATTGCTCATCAAGGCTGAATTTATTTGATCAAAAATACAGTAATATTGTGAAATATTGTTACAATTTAAAAATTATATACTTTTATTCATCAGTATGTTTAAAAATGTAATTTATTCCTGTGATCGAAGCTGAATTTTCAGCATCATTACTCCAGTCTTCAGTGTCACATGATCCTTCAGAAATCATGTTATTATTTATACTGATTTGCTGATCAAGAAACATTTCTGATTATTATCAATGTTGAAAACAGTTGTTTTGCTTAATGTTTTATGGAAACCGTGATATGTATCAGGATTTTTTGATGAATAGAAAGGAAACAGCATTTATACAGCATTTTATGCGTCCTTTCTGAATAAGTATCTGAAGTATTTATTTCTTTTCGGGGGAAAAGGTAGTTTAGATGGTCTCAAAAAAAGCCAGATATTGTACGACTTGTCTGTCTATCATTAGTCTATACAGCATATTGTCATCATAAAGTGTCTGCATCTAATGTACGTAAGGAAAAGGATCTCGGTGTCTTTCAGAATATCATCATCTAATTGGTGTTATGATTATATTGTGACATGTCAGGTAATAAGAGCAGCTGTGTTTGGAGGAACACGACTGTCACGCTGAGCACACTGTGTTTCCCACGCAGTGATTTTCAGGATAACCCCAGATAAACTCTCGAGCGGGAACAAATGGATGCATGCTAAATTGTCAATGAAGACACGCTGCAAATGTGTTAAATAGCTGCATGTCATTTCGTGCATTTCCACAAGCAGGTGGAGTGTGAGAGAGAGAGAGAGAGTGTGTGTGTGAGAGAGAGAGAGAGAGAGAGTGTGAGAGAGTGTGAGAGAGAGGGAGAGGGAGTGTGTGTGTGAGAGCGAGAGTGTGAAGAGAGTGTGAGAGAGAGGGAGAGGGGAGTGTGTGTGTGAGAGCGAGAGTGTGAGAGAGAGTGAGTGTGTGTGTGTGAGAGAGTGTATGAGAGAGTGAGTGTGTGGTGTGTGAGAGAGAGAGAGAGTGAGAGAGTGTGTGTGTGTGTGTGTGAGAGAGAGAGAGTGAGAAAGAGAGAGAGAGTGTGAGAGAGGGAGTGTGAGAGAGAGTGAGTGTGTGTGTGAGAGAGAGTGAGTGTGTGTGTGAGAGAGAGTGAGTGTGTGTGTGTGTGTGTGTGAGAGACAGAGTGTATGAGAGTGTGAGTGTGTGTGTGTGTGAGAGAGAGAGAGTGTGTGTGTGTGAGAGAGAGAGAGTGTGTGTGTGTGTGTGTGTGTGTGTCGAGAGAGAGAGAGAGAGAGAGAGAGAGTGTGTGTGTGTGAGAGAGAGAGAGAGAGAGAGAGAGAGTGTGTGTGTGTGAGAGAGAGAGAGAGAGAGAGAGAGAGAGAGACCGGAATCCGCTGTCTCAGTCAATCTATTTTCCTCTCCATTCCTTCTGCTGATCTCCTCACTTATCATGTTGTGCATGGAAAGTGAT